>CAOLHI010002310.1:0-271212 GCA_948474755.1 Ctenosaura bakeri
TCCTAAAAGTAGCATAAATGGTAGGCTGATCTATACTTATTTAGGAGAACACTGTAATAGGGACGTAGAGCTGCATAGAATTTTTGACATTGTTACAGTTTACAGTATCTGGTTCCTTTTCATGGGTTAAGACTAATGCATACAAAACATAACTATATAGCCTATAAAGCATAGTTAAAATGAGCATGTTTCATACTCTCTCTTCAAAATTCTCTTTCCTGATTATTCTCCACAAATCCTCTGGATATTGGATGCCACAACTGACAGTTAGCAATGTTTTATTTAAGTGTTTAGTGCAAGAGATGATATTTTGGAATATCCATAAAACTGTTTGATCATACTGATAGATAATAAACAAAATCAAATTAATGAATTAATTCTTTCTTCAGGAAGAAAATTTCACATCAACATCTGCCACAGAATCCCAACAGACTGCAATGCTGGACCTCATCATCACTCACTGTACAGTTACAGTGTGATGTAACATTCTCCTGTTGTTGCACATAGTACAAAAAGTAAAGTATTGCTGGAAAATTTGTTCTTCAGAATTCTTCACACTGAGAAACTCCTGATCAGCTTCTGAGAAACCCAGGGTTCACCCAGATAGTTTAAAACAGGGTTGGGAATAATGCAGCCCACCAGATGTTACTGGACTGCATGTGCCAGCATTCTCCTCCATTAGCTCTGCTAATTAAAGCTACAGGGAATTACGATCCAACAACATCTGGAGGGCTATATGATTCCCACCCCTAGTTCAAAACTACCAACACAACATCTTTGATAATACTTGATGGCTGGCATACAATCACACTTACAGTTGGCCTAAATTTAATGTTCCATTAGTGGCAATCCACTGCTAGCAAGGCAATACTATCTTCCACTCCCTCTCTCTTCACACACACCTCGTCCCCAACCGACACTATTCCAAGCAGCAATAAAAGTCTCTCAGTGGTGTTCTCCATTCTCCCAACTTTGAAATAATAACTTTATGCAAAATGGTGTCATTGTACCAACAGAACGAAAGGCCACAGTTTACAGTACATGCAGCTATGCTTATCCTGTTCTTTTGGTTGCTTCAGCAAAGATCTCACCTTTTCTGGCTAAAATATAGAGATAATAATTTCAACAGACTGTTCTATTTTGTGGAAACACTAAAAGCAACAAGGCTTTAGAACTTGCAGAGCAATAAAACACTTTTATATTGCAAAAGACTGGAGGTGGGAGTCAATCATGGTTTTTATGGGCCTTGCTTTTGAAGTTCTGAAAGTCTTATAAGCAATTAACTCCCCATAAACTTTTGGGGGATGAGGAGGAGTTTTGTAAGCTATTAAGCAGTGTTAGGAGCTTCAATCCACATTCAACAAGTTTTAATATATAATAGTCAATATTTTTACCAAGGCAAGCCAGGTCAAACCCCTCTGAACAACATTGACACTATGATTTATTAACAGGCAGCAATATAGTGATAACAAACATAATATATGAGACAATTCTCATCCTTGCTATATAATATCATCTGATGTGGCAGAACTGGAGAGATAAATGGACATAGTTTATTTATACAAGTTTTTCTTTTTAGGGACATTTCAGACCCTGTCTTCTTTTTAAAAGAATTGCACTACAGATTTTCTCATACCACAAAAATGGGACATGGGGTATTGATTTCTATATTCTAATTTGGAAATTATAATGGAAAGGTGGGGTGTGACATTTTAAACAGACAGACTTCTGTATTTATTCTTTTATTTATTTTCTCTATTTTATTCTTTTATTGTAAGCCACATCTCATGAACATTTGCAGGCAGCATACAAATTTTGTGTATTAAGTAGGTAAAATAGTCATAACTGCATTTTTCCATAGCTGATTATGTATGCCAGCTAATCACATATGCAGCCCAAAATACACCAACCATGCAACTGTGTTAAACATGTTTCTAATGAAGTATAGAAATGTAGGTCTGTAAGATTACCATAATTTGATTCTAAATGTCTTAGGGAACATATATAGGGACATCCCAAACTTCAAAATGCTGTGCCAGTAATACCAACATTAAGGCACCTTGCATATCCTCCAATATTTCACAGATAAAAATTGTGACACATGTGTCCAAGCAGCATCAGAATGTGGTCAAGATAGTAAAAGTGCTTAATAAGGAAGAGCAGACAAATCAGGAGAGGCTGCAGCACTTTGCTTTTGCCTGAGTTTACTGGGAAGAACAAGAATCTGCTTCCTCTTCTCCCTCTGAATTAAATGAGTGCCAACTACTTCTGTACTTTCCACTCAGTTTGCAGCAACTGACGTAAGCTGACAACAGAGAGGTAAAGTGGGAGGATGAGAGAGAAACTGGAACATTTTAAAAGCAGCTGGAAAAGTGGAATAGCAGAGGACTAGCCAACCCTGTCCTTACTGGATCACGGTGGTTGGATGAGTATAACATTGTGAAGTTGGTATATAGTGGTTTTACAGTTGTAACCTAAGAATTATGTATAAGGTGTCTCAGCCTGTCTTTTTTTTTCCTGAACTGAAGTCAAATTCACATAACTTGGTTGATATGTTGTGAATTGGGAAGCTCTGTGCAAAATCTGGTAGATCCTTCAAACTGTATTGATGGTTTTGTGCAACTTCTTTAGCACACACCCCATCCTCCAGTTCAAATGAAGTTTGCTGCATCATTGAAAAAGCTGCTTAGAGTGAGTTCAATTGTAATCTACTAAATGCTAGTTCAGTCATAAACTAAGTATGCAATGAAGTCATCAATAAAACCAATAGCCACTGCAGTATAATCCAATGCTATATGGATCTGTTGAAATAACATCTGCAACACATTTATTTATTTGTTTGTTTGTTTGTTTTACATTTAGTCTTACCTTTTGACCAGAAGCCAACTGAGGCAACCTACAAATGAAAACATTAAAAACCATAATTAGTTGTTTCTGAATTGATAAAATAGCACAAAAATCCCTTATCAGCATAACAGCCAAACAAGGATCAACAGAGGTGCAGCAAAAGCTTTCAGCCACTACTAAATGTCGGTAGGGAATATCAACAGTAAAGTCAACAAGTGAGAGCCTTGCTGCTCTACCAAACCAAAATCCCAAATATCTGATCTCCACTGGCATGGAGGAACATGAGAACAAATAACTCTGATCAGACCGCTAGATCTGAATTTATTGTGGGAAAACAGAGCCCAAGATCATCCATGATAAAGCAGGTCATCCATCATCAATACTTGCCCAAGATATTTTGCTAAGTAAGTCAAAGAACAAATTTCCAGACCTCCTCCTTCTGTGTACTGGACTCAGAGCTTTGAAAAGTTACTGTTTGAACTATAATCCAAAGAATCTATGTTGGCGTGAAAATATGAGTTATAGTTTTAAAATGTAATTTTCCCAAGCTAAGGTTGGAGCTGACTGGCCTGGCAGTAGAGTCTTAAGTCAGGACTGTTGGTGGTATAGCACACCTGAAAACAGCAGGTTCACCTGGAGGGCACAGGACAGAGTGAGGTACAAAGACCTCTTTTCTCTAACACTCTGCTATAGGCAGCAAGTTCATTCTCCTAACGGTAGGGCCAGCCCTAGATGTGTAGTTAATTGCCTCAATAATGGCTAGAAGGGTGGGGTGTAGAAGATCTCTTTGTCCCCAGTTTGTCACTTTTGCTTTCACCACAGAGATTGTTACCTTTGTTGAGAATGAGGCTGGTGGCAGTGTTATTTCAGCCATGGCACCCTCAGTGAGGACCCCCAGATATCCTTTTGATATCATTTAATTTGGCCTTAGCTGGACTGGCTTGCGATTACCTCATCTCACATGTTCGCAAGTTCTCCGGATAAGCAAGGACAGAGAAGCAGCTGTTAATGGTTTGCGTTCCATTTCTCTTTGTAGCCAGGAACCCAAAACTCGCCCAAAGCTTTAGGGAACTTCCCACCACAGACTCCTCAATAGCCACGCGGCTTTTAGTCAAATTACTCTTATTAGTTGGGCCATCAACATTTCGGCCAAAGGTATTGTTTCTACATGCAAATCTCATCACGAGAAACCTGACCTCACCAAATCCTTTTGTCCAGCACCGAAACCTCTTTTGTCCTCCTTTGGGACTGCCATAGCTGAAAGGCACGATCCTCTCTATAAAAACCTCTCACTTTTAACCGATCCTCGGATCTCCTTTGACTGCCATCCCGCCCTGCCGTTGGTGTGTTTAAGGGACTCCCCTCAGCGCCCCACACTGAGTTTCCTTCCCTGAATCTCCAACCTCTCCCCAGGACTACGGAACAGGTCGTATTGCCTCTCCCTGCAACTCTCTTTCTTTTTCTAAGTTAGTTAGTTTGTGTTTGTCTTCTGTGTTTGTTCTTAATAAAGAATTGTTTGTTATTTGGAACCACCTTGTCTAGCCACTCTCTAACCCAATGCTGTAGACATAGGGTGAAAGATCTCACTTTGTTGCCCTGCCTCTTGCTAGCAAAAACAGTGCTCTGAGTCTAATTTCCCCATCTTGGTATTTTCAATTGGCAACGCCGGGCGCCCCTTGCGGGACTCCCAATTTTCAGGGTAACAGCAGGGGGCAGCCCTGTTTCTGGCTTTCAGAAATAAGGATGTGAGGTGATGCTACAAAAAGGAGTGGAAATTCTATCACTATCCCACCTGGGCATGTCAAACATCAGGAGCTTTTAGCTAGTAGTAAATATTAGTCAAGGCCAGCATGGATAAGAAGCTAATTGGATACAGACTAGCTGCCTTGCCTTGTGCAACATTAATCTTCTTATTTAACTGCAGGTCATGATGTTCAATTAACTGGAGTGCTTTTAGTATGTCCACTAGATGAGAAATATAACTAAACAGCTATTGTACATAGAAGACAACCGAACTGTGAGGCAGGTTAATCACCTCTACCAAGACATGGGCTGGAAAGAATGCAGAGAGAGGTGATGGAACAAGTAGTTCTATTTGTTTCAGACTATCGGTTTCATCATGACCTGATTACTGTTTATGAAATGGTAACTTAGAGGGATTTTCAAAACATTTATTTCATTAGTCACAGCCTAAACCAGTGTACCATTCATTAGTCACAGATGTCAGGAGTTATTAACAAGTTCCCAAAGGCATTTCCTTGTTAATATCTGTTACATTTATTTCTCAGGCATTTTAATTATACATTAGAATCTGCACAAAGTATTCTAATCAAAAAAAGATGACACTTCCGTGACAGACCTTTTCCCTCCTTAAGGATTTCATTTGTACCCATCAAAACCCTCTAAGAGAAGTATGTCTTTTACAATGCTCTGTTATGCTACAGGGGTAATATTAGATAAAAAAAAATCAAAACAATGTGTTATAAAGAAATGTGCTAACACAAAGTTCTTCATAAAAAAAATAAAACTGCATTTACTATACATGCATAGACACAGATCTAAATCTACATATATCTTTCCACATTAGAAAACAACTTGCCTGTAATTTTGCAATATAATTAAGTTCTGTACAAAAGACTTATTAAAAAGCCCCTCTGCTTATTTCGACAAGAGAACAGAACTTTAAACAAATTGCTGCTCCTCTTCATCCTTCTCCACTCCTTCCCTACTTGTGTATTTTTGAATCAGCATGGGCTGGGTTTTGATAAGCATGAAGGATAAGGAAAGAGCCAAGAAACAACAGATCTAGTGGCCTAGTGTCCATTCTGGCACTAGGAAATGAAAATTTTAAAATATTACACACAAAAAAGAAACAAATTTTGCTACAGAAAAATCAGGATGGCTTCTGCAAAAGGAAACTCCTTCGTCAATCTGCAAGTGTCAACAAATATACGGATTACAGACAAATGTGTTCAGTTTACATACTTGTACTCATTAAAGAAGAAGCAGCGAGTAAAGTTTTTGTGATGAAGGGAAAGAGAAAAGGTACAGTCCCTCAGGATTCCTATTGGACTAATGCTATTTAATATCCTTAAAATATCTTGATTCTACAGAGATCAATGGAATAATCAAGTCTGCATATGACACCAAATTATTTGTTACTGCTGTGTGCTTTCAAGTCATTTCCAACCTATGACCACCGTAAGGCAAACCTATCATGGGACTTTCTTGGCAAGATTTGTTCAGAAAGAGCTTCCTTTTGTTCTCTTCTGAGGCTGAGAGAATGTGACTTGTCCAAGGTCACCCAGTGGGTTTTCATGGCTGAGTGGGGATTTGAAGCCTGATCTCCAGAATCACAGTCCAACATTCAAACCACTACACTATTGTGGTTCTCAGGCAAATTGTTTCGAATGGTGGAAAAAACAGCAGGTCATGGAAGAAGTACTCTTACTCAGCTTCTGTTCAACCTGGGTAAGCTAGACCAAAATGTCAAAATGAGAGAAGAACAGGACATCATTAAAACATTGAAACTGGCTCATTGAGATTGAGCAAATGATCACCAGAGTCTCAATGGTCTATCTGTTCATGTCATGAAAGACTGATTTTTTTTTTCCTTTACTTGACATATTGAAAGCATAAACCTTGAAAATCGCACCCACCCACCCTTTCTCTGCAATTCTTGTGTCAGGACCGCAAGAGGGTAAAGGCAATTCAGAAAACACATATAAACCACAACACCAAGACACGATTATTAGTCTTTTTTTCTTCACCTCCATTTCTCAGTCAGGCTTTTAAGGCCCTTCTGATGGAGTTTTTGTCTCCGAATTAGAAATTGACATTAAACCAGCAGTGTTACACTCCAGCCAGAAGACACGCCAAATAATTGAGTGTTCTGTTCATTTGTTGATATTCTAACTCTGAAGCCTCAAGGCACATTTTAAGCTTAAACTGACCCATACTTTCACTCTGCAGTCTATAAAACAAAAGAAATGATGGTAAAGAAAGCAGTCACTGGAACAGCCTGTCTTTGCAGGAGGTTATTAAGTACCAGACCTAAACCCTGATTAAACAACTAATTGGCTTGAACAGTAACAGCAAAGGAAGCCAAATGCCTTTAGCTTTTCACTGTAAGAGACCATAGGTTTCAGAACATCTTTTTAAGTGAAAATGTTTAGTAAGCTGAAAGCAAAATTCAACCAAGTGGTGCCAAATCCACCAGAGGAAAAAGTGAATAATGATCCAGGCCCGCCAAAGTCATCACCTCAACCTCAGCCGCCTCCAGGGCAGGTAGGTCTTCATAATAGATTCTATTGACTGATCTTATATTTGTTTCTGACAATGAGTGGCATTATTTAAAGTTCAAAACAACAGGCTGTCAGAAGACTTGGCTTATTCTACTCAGTTATTGACATTTCTGCTCCTTGATAACTGTCTTTTAGTATGATTTTTATTTTGTGTATTCTGTTTCCTATCACTTTATATGATTGGACGAGTATCATTTTCTAAGATATTTCAAAGCCATACAGGGCCCCAAAGTGATCTTTTAACAGGAAGACTGTCAGCTTGTTCAGATCCAATCATATACAGATTTACTTGGAAATAAAATTGCAATGAGATATAAAGGTGGAATGACCTAATTCAGCTCATGCCAAATCCTTATGACATTGGGAGTAAAGGACATTTAATTCAAAATTTCAAAGGGTTGCAGGATGGAGCCGAAACGTTCCAAGGAATACACTCTCCCATTTTTCTCTTCTGTATAATTGCTTCTTAAGATTACTCTCTATCCCAGAATCCCACAGACAGGAGGAGGATTGGGGAGCAGGAAAGAGTGGAGGAAAATGTTCAGTTCTGCCAATTAACAGGGAATAAGAGGGAACCTATTACTGGAACTCAGATTAATCACAGATGCGTCTACATTGACCCTTAGACTGAATTCAGTTGAATGTCGTTTTTATGGAGTTTCAACCAAGTTAAATTAGACTCAACAGTTGGCCCTCCGCATTCACTAGGGTTGGGAGCACAATGTCATTGCAAAAATGGAAAATCACAAATATGAGAGTGTATGTGTGTATGTATCTGTGGGAAGGCGGCCAAGGCATGATGAGAAGAACAGGCACTCAGAGTCCAAGCCAGGTCAAGGAAAGGAGAGGGAAGGTATGATGACCCTATGTTTCCTCTCTCACCCCCATCTCCTTCTTTGGATGTGGTCTGGCATCAGGAGAGGTTTTATGGTGCTCAGAAACTGGGCTGCAAGCTGCCCTCAGCTGTACAGACAACTGCTGTAGAGAAAGAAGAGGATCAGAGGCAAGTTTTAAAGGGCTGCAGAGCCTGATCAGAACCACAAAGAGGGAAAGTTCCCCAGAAAAGAAGCACTTGAGGTGGGGGAACAGTAGTTGGAGAAACTCACATATAACCAAATCCATAAAAGTCAAACCCACAAATATGGAGGGCTAACTGCATATCCCAGCTTCATTTTGTTTTTTTGAATGGCATTTGCCTCTAATTGCACCAGTGCCAGACAGTGGCTTCTATGCCTCTTAGAAGTCAGACCCTGATATCTATGCCCTGTGCATCAAAATAAAAAAATTAATCTGGTGTAACTTCTCTCATAGCAGTACAGCTTTCATTGTTAACAGCAGCACTTGGAAAATTCTCCCTGTTATATAACTATTAGAATCCACCCAAAGGTTACTATAGTAATGTATCTGTTGGAAAAAAAAGTTCTGCCCAGGTGGCTTTCAACTGACACTATATTTCTAGTTCCAGCTTCTATAAAAGTTGACTAATTTGCTATGTAACAGACCCATCTCTTCTGTGGATGAGGTCAGCACTAGCAAGCATGGGCACTACTTACCACCCATGACGCAGATGCTGAATCCCAATGTTCCCACAGGCACATGTACATGGAACACGTGGAAGATATTATTCACAGCATCACACTAGTGTGATTATCTTTGAAAATCTCCAAAGGATGATTCAGCTGAGCATGTTAAGGCAGACCTACAAACAGCTTAAAGTAGAAAGTGTGGTATATTGGAGACTTTAAATAACATTTTACAGTTATCTAGAATATCTGGTTTGTTATGCCATTTTACATGCCAATAAAACAGTTTGATTAACTGCATTATGAGGACGTGGCTAACAAAAAAAAGGCCTCTTTTTTCCAAAGACATAAATTATTTACTGTTTGCTCTGAGCCATTTATCTTAATTGCTTCTTTGTTAGCAAAAAGAACTCTGCTTCTGTTGGTTAAAGTGGCTTAATTGAGGCTGTGATCCCAAGTACATTTTATGAGAAGGGTAATTTCCACAGGAAACTAATGTCACTACATCCAGATAGATGTGTTTACAGCTGAGATGTAAATGTCTGTAAAAACTCTTGCTTATGAAAGGAACTCCTTTCTCCTCACCAAAAAAAAAATACATTGAAAGAAGCTGAAATGAGGATGGAAGCAGAGACGACAAGGGAGATTTCTTATTTCTTCCTCGATTCTTTGTCTTTTAAAGAAATAAGTAGAGGACAATAATTGCAGAGCCTTTCAAAGAAGTTTTGAACCTGCTCTCAAGTCTGGACTAAGACATATTGTAATCTGAGGTGAAGGTCAAGATGTTCTACCCTACCCCTGCCCCCCCATACTCCATATATGAAATTAAGGTAGATTGTAAATTTACCTTTTCACACTGGTGATGGTGTTCTCCATCACCTTGGGAAACAAATTGTGTGGGGCACACAGATCTGCCCTCTAAGAGTCAAGGACTTAGGAGAAATATATGGGGCAGCAGCTACCACTAGCCTTCCAGCCCCCTTTTAAAGGGTTATCTCCCTTTGCCAAATGATAGGGCCTGTCCTGCTATCATTTTATTTTAATAATCAAAACTGCTCCCTTAAAGCTCCTGAGGGTTTAACACCAGATACAGGGGCAGCATTTATACAGTGGAAAGTAAGGTTAAAATTTCCCTTCCCCAGTGTTGTCTCCATGATTAAATGAATTTAATTTAATTTAATTTAATTTAAATGCATGGGGATCTCCCCATCCTTGTGACAGTCAGAGAGTAAAAAGCAGTGTTAGGAGAGCTACTCATAGATTTTTGGCTCTTAAGCAGATTCCAACATTGTCTGCCCCTCTTGAGTAGAATGCCGTGACCAAAAAGTGAGAGAGTGGCCTTATTTCTCTATCTCAATCTCAGAAGTAGAGTTCATAATAAGGTAAATTAGCCTCATAGAATCTTAGAGCGGGAAAGGAGAGCAGGAGCCATCTAGCCCAAACCCTGCAATGCAAGAACACACAGATAAAGCACCTGTGGCAGAGGCCATATACTCTCTGTTTAAAGACCTCTAAAAAAGGAGTCCACAACCCTCTGAAGCAGTATTCCACTGTCAGATAGTTTGTACAGTCAAGAAGTTCTTCCTAATGTTTAGGCAGAATCTCTGTTCTTGCAATCTGCATCCATTGGTTAATGTTCTCATCCGTGGAGCAGCAGAAAACAGCCTTGTTACATCTTCTACGTGGCACCTTTTAGATACAGCTATCATGTCATCTCTCAGTCTTCTCATCTCTATACTAAACATAGCCAGCCAGCTGTCTAAGTCATTCCTCATAGGGCTTGGTTTCCAAAGCTTTTATGATGATTGTGATCCCTCCTCTAAGCACACTCCAGGTTGTCAGTATTGTTCTTGAACTGTGGTGCCCAGAACTAGACACAGTATTCTAGATGAGGTTTGAGTGAACCAGAATAGAATGGAACTATTACTTCCCTTGATCTGGACACTGCTTCATACAGCCTAGAACTTCACTGACAGTGTTGACCACTACTTCACACTATTGACTCTTATATAATTGTGTTCTACTAAGGCCCTTATAGCCTTTTCACATGTACTTTTATCAAAACTGCATCTCCAAGATAAGTGGTCTTTCAAATCAAAGAGCAGTACCTGTGATGGGTCAGTGTAATTGCTTTCTACCACCCCATCTAACTTTGGCCCTTTCTGCACCGGGCTATTAAAACAGCGCAGAGTGACCTCCAATGGAGGTCTTCTGCACCGTGGAGTGGACTGGGGTGGACTACTTTTTATAGTTCCGCACCTCAGTCCAGTTCGGAGCGACCGGAACTTGTCATGCAGCGTGCTTTTTAAAAAACCTTTTTTAAGAGGTTTTTAAAAAGCATGGAGCGTGCAACTCCATGTCACTCCGTCACCGCGCTCCGGTGCAGATTTGCAGGCGCACACTAGTGCGTGCCTGCAGATCTGCCGGGGGTGGGCTTTAGGCTGGTGAGCTTCTCCGGTTGGTGGAGAGCCTCTACCAACCGGACGCCGCCATTTTGGATGCCAGAGCAGTACGGAGCGACGAGCTCGCACTGCTTCTCGTCCTGACGGACTCGCCTGGATGCTGAAGAAATCCGATGAGTCCCGTTTTTGTGCGGTTCCTTTCCCACATGCGGAAAGGGCCGAGGACTTCTGTGTCACAAAAGACAGAATTTGCTTGACATTTGAAAGATGCCCTGTTGCTGATTATTCACTCCTTAGGCCAACAGGATTACAATGTACTAAACGGTTGTACATCTGTTTTGCACATGAAACAGAAGATACTGTACCATGATAACCTCATGCTAAGGTAGACCTAGTTTCTGTGAGAAGGTGTAGGCAGCTGATTCTTAAAAGGATTTTATGTATCCACATTGGTATGTCCTAGTTTTAGTTTCCCCTTCTCCTAACTAAAAACATTTCACAATATACTTCTAGCTGCAGCTTTTCAAATTACAATTCTTGTTAATCCTAACTGAGCAGAGTTTAGTTCTTCATTCCTTCTAGACTACTAGCAAATCTCACTTTATTAAGATTACAGGATTTTTTTTTCTCTTTTAATTGGCCTGTGTTTACTATATTAGCCTGACACAGGCTGGAAAAGTGGGACTTTTCTTATAACCTTATGAACAAGCCAAGAAAAACTCCATCTGTCTATAAGTTTGGCCTTTTTGATGTGTTTCTGTTTTCTTAGTGCGTGAATGTATTGTGTGTGTTTTCAAACTGTACTTGATATGGACCACAGTGTACTTTAACACTTATCTGATTAGTTTATCAACAAAACCTAATTTGTTAGAAAGTCAGAGATCAAAAAAGCATATGCAAATTAATAAACTGTGTTTCTAGAACAATCTTGGTTTAGCCAAGGGTTAGCAATGTACTGTTACCCTAAAAGGTGAGGGGGGGACATTGAGGTCCACCAGCAGTGCCAGTGTCTCCTTAGGATTTCAGGAATTATTAGCTCAAAGGAAGCGAGAAGAAGGTAACAGGATGATCTTTTCACCTGTGTATACTAGTACTAATTGTAGAGATGACTCCAGTTGAAAGTTAAAAGGAGTATTTTACTGGAAATTTTAGACACACAAGAAATCAAGCACTCTCCCAAACCACCTAAGGCTACTGAAGAAAAAGGCAGGAAAGGTTAAACAGAAAGAGATTTTGTATGGAAGGGCGAAAATGTACCAGTCCTGAAACAAAAGTTCAAAAAGGAGTGGCTCAAACAAGAGTTTGAGGGCAGCATAGAGGAATGAGAATCTGGGGTGCAGCATAATGCCCAAAGTGTTAGTAAACTACCTGGGCTGATGCTAGGGTTTTTATACTCTATTTCCCACCCTGGAGGGGTACATGTTAATGACTTTCTTGATGAACAAACAAAGGGGTCTGGCACAGGCTGATTGTCTTAACTTTAGGTAACAAAACATTGATGGGACTCCTCACAGACTCTTAATGTCTTGGTCAGGTAAAGTGAATGGGGAGCGTCTTTGTAGGAAATGCACACAGCAGGGATGCTTGACTGTTTCACCTGGGCAGTTTTGTCTACTATTGGATTTGGAGGTCAGATTGTTGAAAGGGTTATCTCAAAAACATTAACATCAGAGGTTTCCATCTAGTCATCTTGAACTTATGACCTAGCCATGCTGTGTTCATCCTGACTTAGCACATGCTTACTGCTAATGTCCTGCTACTGCATGTTTCCCAGCCATAAATTTTTATAAAATGATATTTCTCACCAATTTTGCCATCCAACAGGATGGGAGGTGTAAGGGATGGTAACAATACAAGCCACAGGTCTTGCGTGCCCAAAGTAATTTTATTGTGCAAAATACAGTCAAAATACAAAGGAGTGTCTGTTAGAAAAAGCAAAGACATAAGGCGGGGGGGGGGAGGGAATACATATTCTCTTAGGACATTTGCATTCTAAAACACATTTTAAAAAATAAGACAGATTGAATATCTGTTGTTCCTTCTCGCTCTCTGAGGAACTTCTACTCATACAGGCAGAGAAGGGTCAATTCCCCTAGGGTTTTGAAAACTCAGAATTTGGAAGATTTATTATTCTGGGCATCTTTTGGTTAGTAGAATACAAGAGGGGTGATCCACTGTGCAGGTGGTGGGGCCAGTTTTATTCCTGTGACCACATGCCAGTGGGCCATACCTGTGCATCCAGCTGCACTGAACATGATTCAGGCCATTTCCACACAACGACGCTCTTCTGCATCGTCTTGCTGCAGTCCTGCATCCAGAAGGAAGTGTGTCAGTAACACTCCCATCTTCACCCACTCAGTCCATGCGGAAGAGAATGCAATGGCACCATATCTTCCTTCCACAGCATAGCCGGGCTTTTTCCATTGCTGTGCTATGTAAGGAAGCATTGCCAATGCACTTCTGTAGCTTCTGCATGGCCAGAAGTGATGGGAGCACCATGCGATCACAGACGCAAAACAGATTTTTTCCATTTTGCAAAAACTGCTCAAGCACGATGCTCCATGACAGGATGGCAGTGGGACAGTGACAACATCATGCAGAAGCATGACCTGCCGACCACTGCCATCCTGTGGCAGAAATGAGACAGTGATGTCATGCGGAAAGGGCCTCAGAGTCACTTCCAGTCACCATTGTGGATTAAAAGTTGCCTATTTCTTCAGCATTGTTGGGGGTTCTGGGGTTGGATGGTGAGTGATTTAAAGCACCATATTTATGAGTGGTTTGAGTGTATTTGGGGCTATTTACAGGTGAAAAATAACCCCAAAATTATCTCCCTGCCCCATTTTGGTAGGGCTATTGGTGGCTTTGCTGGTTTCCAGAGGGATTTCAGTGGTCATAAAAGTGGAGCTCAAAGACAACATGTAGTATGGAGCAAGCTGCTGTATCTCAATCAGGCTAGAAGTCGAGCCCAGTGTAGTTGATCCTCCGCATTTGCACATTGGCAGGTTTGACTTTTACAGATTTGATTATTTGCAAGTTTCTCCAACTCAGGTGCTTATTTTCTGGGTGAACCTCCCTACTTAGCAGCTCCAATCAGACTGCTCATCCCTTTAAAAACCCACCTCTGGTCCTTTTCCTCCTCTACCAGCCACTGCCAGCTAAGAACAACTCACAGCCCAATTTCTCAGCACTACAAACCCTCTTCTGATGCTCCACACACACACCCAAGGAAGGAGAGAAATATCCCCTTTCCTTCTCCTCTCTCTGACCTGGTTTGGACCCTGGGTATCTGTTCTCCCCATTATGCCTTGACCTCCTTCTCATACAAATTTTAATATTAGCATCTTTTCCACTTTTGTCCTGTGGCCCTAACCCTAGGAAATCTGGAAAGCTGACTATATTGTCTTTTCTGACTGGCAGTGCTCTCTGGAGTCTCAGGAAAAAGCATTTCACAGGACTGTTACTTGATTCTTTTCTGGGGCCATGGCAAGGATAAAAAATGGGACCTTCTGCATGCAAAGCATGTTCACTCCCACTACCATATAGTTTCTCCCTTAAATTAGGCACATATGGATTTCCAGCAACCTTTCTGGGCAGATTTAAACCTAATCCCTAAATCTGCCTTGCGGGCCACAATATTTCTCCTTCCACTCAGGCTAAGCTTTACTTCTTTCCAATCCAATGGCCTTTTCTCACATAGTGTGGTGAGCTTCTTCAAACATACCTTAATTATTTCCTTTATCTCTTAAAAGATTATTTTTTTAAAAAGATAACACCTTTTTTTATTACTCTGTTCAATTTCCTAGTATCACCCTTTACAAAGCACTCTCTCCTCTCTGCATGTTACTCAGTATGGCATCAGTTCTGCCCCCTAAATTGGTGACTCCTTTGTGGGTAAAAATGCTGCCCAGTCCCAGTGCTGTTTTTTGAAGCCCTCCGATCATCTAGGCATACCAGACTGCCCCTTTTTCTGGCCAGCCTCCCTACAGGTGAATTTCCTCGCCTGAAAGCCTCCAGAAAGAAGCAGCAATTCAACTTCTATATGGAATGCATCTCTCTCCATTCTGTTTAATATTTTTTAAATACTCTTTTCAGAAACCAGAAATAGCTCTCTGACTACTTCGATTTATTCATTTATTTTTACCTTTTCTACTGTCTGTGCAGCCCTAAGAGCAGAAAACTGGTCCCCAGAACCACCAGAGTTACCCATTCCCACTGTGGAAAGATCACTGCACCTATTTGTCTGTTTTACTGCAATGACAAACCAAGAAGACAATTAGCCTTCTGGCATAGTTTGTCTTTCTATTCTATTCTGTTCTTCATTGTTCTGCTCAGTTCCTTTATTTCTATCCAGCCCTGGTCACAAAGCTGGGACTCAAAGCAGCTTACAAGATTTTTAAAACTACAGATAAAAGCATATGTAGCTAAATACATATGAAAATCTGATTAAAATACTATTAAACTGTCTATAGAATTAAACCTGTTTAAAATATTCATCAAAAAGCAAAGAAGAAAGTCATACTAAACACCAAACAAGGCCTTTCTCTTATAAAACAAGCAGTTTCCCAAAGCCTGGTGGAATAAAAAGATCCTCACTTGCTGACAAAAAGACAGCAAAGAGAAAGCTAGGCTGGCTTCTATAGGAAAGGAGCTCCAGATCAACCATGAGGAGGACCCTCTCTTGTCCACTGTGCTATTACAAAATGAAGAACAACAATGTCACAGGGTCAGTCATTTGCTAATGTAATGAGATAAAATGTGATACCATATTCAAGCCATTTTCACACTACACTGTTATAGCGCTATTATTCCACTTTCAACATCCTATGGAATCCTGGGGTTTGCACCTCAGGGAGGGGCCTTTATAATTCTCAGCCAGAGAGCAATTTGGCCTCAGTAAACTACAAACCCCAGAATTCCACAGGATGTTAAAAGTAGAAATAATAGCACTATAAAAGTGTAGTGTAATGTCAACATTTTGGTGTTTAATTGATTCAGGACTCATATGGGACCTGATCTTGAACATGGGTTACAAGACTAGGGTTGCCAGGTCAGGACTATTCCAGGTCGTCAGGTTTGGGAGACAAAACCTGAGACCAAGGAAGGATGTTACTGGGATGAGGGGCAGAACCTGCTGATCTCATTGGGCATGATAGACTAAGCATCAATTACAGTTGTATAGAGTATGAAATTCAAATCAAAAGGACTAAATATGATAAATGAGGAGAATACAGATACAAAGACACACACACACTCTCCCACCCTGATATTCCTCATTCCAATGACCAGAGATGAGGGTCCAGATCTTGAGGCTGAGGAACCTTAACCAGAAGTCATTTCTGAAACATTTGAAATAATAATTAAAAAGAGGATATTCTCTGATACTGGCATCTATACTTCTGGGAGTGGGAAGAGGGCTTTCAGGTTTTGCAACAAGGCCTCATACAAGAGATGCTTAACTCAGTCCCTAGTTTTGCAGTCCTGGTGATATATGTGAATGCAGAGAAATGCTTGCGTGTAGGACTGGTAAATGCATCAGGATAAGGAGGAATTTTTCACACACATATCCCCCATCCATCTTGCTAACATTTTGCAGAGATTTTTACTGTTATATAACCAGTAATACTTTCTTTACTGGTTTGGAAGCCAAAAAATAAATTTCAGCCTGGGGGTGTTCGGAAGTGCAATACTGGACCTCCAGCAGAGAAATCAAATTGGCAGGGTGAACAACAACCACTCCCACACTTACCCATACATGTACAAGATCTGTAAGAGAAAAGAAATAAGCTTAATCATCTTTGTAAAGCATACGAAGTAGCCTTATTTACAATACATGTGCATATTCAAATACATGGTGCAATGGAGGAGAAAAACGAGAAAAAAACAACTGCCACCTGTACTGGTACAGGAAGAATGAATGTGGAAAGTTGGGGAAGGGAAGCAGGAAGTTTTTGTATCAGCATGCAAAGGTTGCAGAGGGCTTCCAGGAAACACAAAAGGCTGCAAAAAGGGGGTCCAAGGACTGCCTGCTGCCCACATTCCACATTTCTCCTACTTTTGCTTTAATAGCCTAAACTTACTTTTCACAGTCATTACTGCTGTCAAGTGACTTTTCTATTTACAAGCTGCCCTTGTTTCACCTTGAGCCTTTACTTTATTTCCAGTTTTAGTAACAGCTAGAGTAATGCCCTGCTGACAAATTGCCTCTGTTCTAGTTGGCTTTGTCTGTGCCCCCTTGACTCCATTTCTAATGATATCTTAGTCTGTCTCTCCTGCACCAACCTCACTGGGCACCTTCCGTCATTGTGATTATGTTATTAATGAGCTTAAGCAGATCCAGAAATGAATTGTTGCTGTGTAACAAGTGCGAACCATTGACTTGGGTAAGGAACCCACAAATTATTGTTTGCTTCATTTTGTTTTTGGTTTGTCTGATGGCATACTTATGAATTTGGAAAATCTGCATTTAAAAAAAGAAACCCCATGTGTCTAGCAATTAAATGGCAAGATTCTGTGATGCGTTAGAAATTTGCAAGACTGTGTCGCTGAATCCCTTGTACTCAACTATCTATCTGGGAATTGTTGCAACTGCAGTTGTAAGCAGCAAAGGTGTTTTAACACTGAAGTTTTGAAAAAGAATGTAGAAACTGACCGCTTGAAATTTACTTCCTAATGTACTGTCTAGTATATAAGGTACAGGATGCAAAAAGAAGAGAAATATTCTCTGCTGGAGATTATATTTTTAGTCATAGAAAAATAATTAGCAATATTGTATATAGCTGAGTGCTCACTTCATTATCTGTGCATATGCTTCAAGTGTTTCTGTTGTTCTTTGAAAGGAGCAAAAGAAGAAAGAAGAAAAAGACAATAAAGCTGAAAATGATGATCTGACAAAAGAAACAGAAAACTCTAGCCAGCCAGACACAAAGCAACAAGGTGAGTATTAGAAATAAATATTGGACTCCTTCAGATTGCCAAAAAGGCTTAGGATTTGGCAGGAGTTACAGCTGTAGTTATCAGTAGAGGGAGCAGTCTGATGGGTACCTGATATTTGGTATTCTAGCATTCTGATTCATTATTAGGTTCAGAGACAGGTTCAGAGACACAACCCGGCATATCAGTATGCTTGAACCTGATGTTCTGACCATAATCATGATTGAAGTTACATCTACTGCTAAAAGTGGAAGGCTGACACCCTCACTTCAACATGAAAGTTTTTAAAAAGGCCAGGCCCTGAAGAAAAGCATAAGAAACAAAAAACAGAGGGTGGGTGTCAGGAACAGATTCACGCTCACACGTAATCAATAAACTTGATAGAAGATTTATTGAAACATAGTAAAGGATGCTGTCTTACAGACGTCAAAGCTCGAGAATGGGATCTGTTTCCCACACTCTACACTTATACAGACAGTTTCTCCTGAGATGGTTGTAAAAGGACAAACGACCCCAATCACCATGACTACTATCTGGCCAAACGGGTCCTTTGAAATTCCAGCCGGAAGGAATGTTCAGCACCTAGAAATAACCTAACATTCTACTATCACTATTCCCTCAGGCTACTGCCATACAAAAGCAATAAAATGTGGGGGAACCCCGACAGTGGGGATGATCAACAACCAGGCAAAATTGACATTTTTATTTATTAATTTATTTCTTAATTTACTGCCAAAATACTACTGAAGGCAGCAAATAATAATGAAATGCAGCTTAACAGCAAAATCTGAATAAAATTAAACCTCAAAATAAAGCAATTAAAACACAGTTAACATATCATTAAAAACCAAAGTTAGAATTGTCCATGCCAGTGTATTTCCAGTATCTGTGTATGGATATGAAAGTTGGGCAGTGAAGAAAGCTGATAGGAAGAAAATCAGTTCATCTGAAATGCGGTAGTGGATGAGAGTTCTAAAGATACTATGGACTGCCAAAAAGACAAATAAATGGGTCCTGGTGCAAATCAAGCCTGAAATTTCCTTTGAAGTCAAGATGCTTGAATAGGGGCTATTGTATTTTGGACATATCATGAGGCAACATGACTTATTAGAAAAGATGATAATGCTAGGTAAAATGGAAAATAGTAGGAAAAGAGGAAGATCACACTATACATGGATATAATCAATCAAGGAAACCACAGCCCTATGTTATCTTACTGGTACATAGATTTTAACAAGGCCCTGTTCATAACAGGGTCTCTTGGAGATTTCTTATTCATAGGGTTACCATAAGTCAAAGCCAACTTGATAGCAGTTAGCAACAACAACAGCAAATCAGCAGCTTATTGTGCAGATTCATAATGTGCAATGACTCCTTGCCACAAACAACTACACCAAATGATTCCTGCAAATCAAATTCTTATTAGGAGTAGAAGAACAAGATTGGGTGTTTCTTCCTGGTTGGTTGACAGTCTTAAAGCAGAAGGCTAACACAAAGGATGTATAAACAAACAGCCAATGACCGTGGAAAGCTCTTAACAAATGAATAAGAAATTACACAAATCTACAGGTTTTTATATTTAGTGGAGGACATTTTGCTCTTGAAATGTGTTCAACGGCAGTCCCCATCATCAACATTAAGAGCATGCCCAGACCTAATTTTCCATAAACACTACAGAGTTAAATGTTGGCTTCCTTGCATAAGTAGAGTACAGACCGATGGCAGGCATCAGCAGTGCTCAGTATAAATGTTTCCCTTCACTGTGCCATGGTAGGGGAACCTTTGGTTCATAGGCTTATTCTGGAAGAGGCTCCTCCCTGAAGCTTAGTTACAGATCAGTTTTGTGATTCATGGCATTAGAGATAAAAGTGGGGAGGGTCTGACACAAATTGTTAATAATCTTTGAAAAGAAAATGTCATAAGCCATTCAAGCAATTCATTCTGTTAAGGTTCTCTTTTATACCAAATACTTACAAAAATAAGCAACCAATTATGAAGGGAAAAAATCTGGAGAAAAAGAAATGAACTGACCGTAGGGGTGGATGATCAGTTGCAGAATGAATCCTGGAATGTGCTGTCACTTTTTCAGCAGCATCACATCATCAGAATGATACAGGACTTTTACAACAGACAGCCTTTGTTTTCTGAGAGTTGGTTTGGTTTTTGTAAGATATAACGTTAAAAAAGAAGAGGACATATGATTAGCAAGCTTCATCAGTTGCCATTTTGCAACATACACACACATATGATCTTAGTAAATAAAATAAATAGAATATCATCAGTGTCTTACACACGCTAAACTAGTATTTAATCTGATTTCAAGAAAATGAGGCAATAACTATAATCAAAGAAAGTAAAATTTCTTCTGAGACCTAATGTTAACAAAATAGAAGAAAGACAGAAGCACACATTTAAATAAGGGGTGTGTGGTATCTTTTAGGTTAGATTGATAAGCTAGGCTTTAAAAAAAGAACTGAGGGTATATTTATCAAGACAGTTTCTTGCTTATACTAGAAAATAATCTTCCCCAGCCTGGTGTCATCCAGAAATTTTGGACTACAATTCTCAACAACTGTGGCAATTGGTTACAGATTATAGGTGCTATAGTCAGTCAATTGTATTGAGTTATGCAACAGATCTTACAATTAAAATTTATAAAAATCAAATAAGACACAAAAAGATAAAATATAATAATTAAAAACTTAAAATGCCATGGTGGCTAATGGCCTCTATGTTACTGAAATGGTGAATCTTTCCAGAGATAAAAAGGATTCTCAAACTATTTTAAGGGATAGCTTTCAACACCTTGAATAGCTACTTTTTAGTTTTAACTAAAACCCGGAGTGGATTAATTGCCCCATTGACATGGAAACAACAATCCACTGTTGTTGAAATGAAACACTGGGTGGCTACCTGTTGATAAAGCTACATTTCAGACAGGTGCTGGTATGATGGGAATAAGAAACTTGGTTTGGACTTAAATGGTACAGCCAAACAAACCTACACAGTATAATTTCTAGACTGGAAGTGGGGAAGAGACACAGAAGATATACTGAATTTAGAAGACAGTTACAATGTTATCACCTTTAGGATACACTGCAATAAATGTTTGATAGAATGTGTAGTCAGTCAGAAATTCTTGTTGATCCCAGCATTCATTTCTGCTCTGGACAGCTGTCCAGAAAGAAGACAGTTGAGAAGTTTAGAGAATAAATCGTCAAGAGGATGGGAAACTGGCACTTAGTGCTGTCTTTACTGATTATTTAGATGCACTTAGGTTGTGTTTGTACCAATTACGAAATTGCTAGTCAGAGAGTTATGAGTCCCATGGCAGAGATAAAGCCTGCTCAGCTTAAAAGAAAATAAAAATTCAGAGTCAAGCAGAAAAACCAAGATTTGGGATAACCAGAACAAGAGAATTGCTGGCAACAATCCCTATGTGCTACATTTATAGTATTTTAAATACAAAGTAACATGCATTCTATAAATGTAGCAGAGATCTATGAAAAGCATTCACTCCTATCATCTGCCACCTCCATGATCTACCTGGTTCTCCCTAGTTGTGATGGCCACCCTACAAAAAGTCCTACAGATTGGGGGTGGATATGGTCCACAGCCAAGAGGGCTTCCTCATCTGATTCTCATCTCTTCTAAAGGACCACATTGTGTGTCGCAGCTGTCATTTTGAGTGGGTTGGACATGATAATACATCGTGTCTGGTTCCTCCTTGGGCTGTTTCTGAGTAGGATGCCCCCTGAAACAGCATATAATGGTTCCACAAAAGGTGGCGGGGGGGTCTTTTACACTTTTTTTAAAAAAAGTAGTTGTTTCAGCCAGAAGGAGGCTACCAGGGACTTTGAGGGGGCTGAAGAGTCCAAAGTGCTACAGTGGACTCCAAAGGAAAACATGAAGCCCCAAGGCCATGCAGTTCTCAGCCCTGCTTAAGATGCATATATACACCCTCCTTTCTTTTCAAACTGAAATACACCCACCTCTTTTCAGAAAGTCCCCATCACGACATTCCTCATAGCTGCAGTTCCACAGAGTCTAAAAATTCTAGCAGCTGTACTGATCCAAAATGAACAAACCATTACTGCAGATCTTCTGTAAGACTCATGAATCTTAATGGCCCATCCAAGGCAAAGACAGCCCAGGGTAGTTTGTATACTTTGTATTACAAGAGAGAAATTTAATGACAGGATATTGTTGTGGTAAGAATTAATACCCATCTCCTGCCTACCTACTGTGGCCACCTACTGTGAGGATTTCAGCTATGTTCAATGGGAACAGGAAAGCCTAAAGGTGGCAACAGGGGATGTTATTATCTTTCACTAACATTATCATCGTCTGTCCCTGTAAGCCTGGTTCCACTACAAAACTGATTCCTGTAGAACTGATGGCACTTAGGACAATTCCAAGAGCCTGCAAAAGTTTCCTTTAAGTAAAACTAAAGTGTCACTGCTGAGTCTGCTTGACAGGCTGACACTTTGGTGGGAAAAACTCATGTAATGAGTCTCACATTGCAACCAAGCAGTTAAAGGATTCACACAAACATTGCAGCTATATGGGATAGCAGCTTGACAAAGTATGTAGCTTCTAACTTTCATTCAGTTTTCTGTGCCTGTGTATGTGCAAGAGACCTGAGCAAAGAGGTCTCAGAGGCTGGAGAACTTGAAGCATATAAGAGATATGATTGATATTCTAATGAATACTCAGTGGACACAGGGTTGCTGGGTTGCAACTCATTGAGCACTGTCAGTCAATGAAAAGGGTCCTTTGAGCATTAATTTAATTCCTCCTCTTCTTCTCCTGGACACTTAGCACTGATCCTCTGTTCTTTCAACCAGTCACTATGTAGGCTTGTGGTCTTAGGGAAATGTATGTGTTGCCATTCAAGATTAGTCAGAGCTTCTCATATTAATAAACTTGCTTACCCTTCTTCAGCTGGGAAAGGCTAAAACGCAGGAAGCTAATCCTCATTTCTAATTGTTGACAGGAAAATTCTGTTCTACATGTGTATGTGATTTTTTTCCTCTTTTCTGCTCCTTTTCTCTGTTCACAAATCTTATTTGGTCTCACTAATCCAGGAAAGAGAGAGTCAAACCAGACCCTATGTTAAATGTGCATCTAACAATGAATTCAGGAGATTTTCTAAATCTAATACAAGGGTTGGAGTTGAGGGGTTTCATTGGGAGAGTAGTGTACAGAAAGGTTTTTTTTAAAACTTTTGGTCTATATGTTTCAAAGTTACTTCTTAATTCTAAAGATATCATTTGCTTAATTCTGCTCTAACATAATCTTTTGCATATTTTTACCTCTACCTGCTTGTTTGTTTGTAATCAGGATATGTTTTCATGTTGTGAACTCTTTTAGATCCCACTTCTGGGGAAAGGTCATAGAGACATAGAAACATAGAATCGTAGAGTTGAAAGGGGCCTCATTGACCACCAAATCCAATCTCCTGCTCAAAGCAGGATTTCAGGCTAAAACATCCCCAGCAGGTAGCTGTCCAGCTTCTGTTTGAAAAAGTCCAGAAAAGGAGATCCCACCACACTGAGATATAACTCTGAGAAACTCAGCCACTATCTCTGTGAGAAATACCCCCATGCTGCAATTACATCCCAAGCCCCACAATGTCTTCTGTGAAATAGATGACGCCAGGGTATAGCCACTCAGCCAAAACTCCCCCATGGAGAGGAGAAGGGGTAGGCAAAGCTATCTCACTAATAAGTGTTAATTAGGAGGAATTTCCCAATCTTCTGCCGCTGATGAACCCAAACAGGAGAACAAACAGCATTGAATGAAATCCCATTGATATCTCTTGCAAGCGATCAAAGAAAATAAATCCTGCCTCTCACCTTTTCATTTCATAGAATCATAGACTTGGAAGAGACCATAGGGGCCATCCAGTCCAACCCCTGTCATGCAGTGAAGTATGCCCAAAATTCTCTCAGGACGTATGTGGCTGGCTAGAGATTGGAGAGGCGCCTTCCCAGAACTCTTCAAGGATCAGATTAGGTCCAGGGGGCAGTGATACCCCTCTGTGCATTAGAAGAATGTTTGAAATTGGGTGAATTTGGAAATTTAAAAATGGGACCCTCTCATTCCCTGAGGACAAATGCAGCGTGTTTGCATCATGGGTGGGGAGGACAAGATTAAACCTACCCATACACTGTGATCTCAGAGAAAACTGTTGTCTCCCCATACCTTGTGTTAAATATTCTAAGCTTCCAGGTGGACTTGCTAAGTGTGCTTTCAATCTGAAGTGTACTCTGGCATGTAGGCTACCATCCTAGCAAATGGCAGACTGAGGAACAGGGCACCCTCATCCTTTCCCCTTCAGGGTGTATATGAAGAATATTGCTACATTTATATGCTCCTGTCCTACACATGAAGCAAGTAGAATCATAGACTCTTAGAGCTGGAAAGGAACACAAGGGCCATCTAATCCAACCTCTGCCATCCAGGAAAATACCATTAAAGCACACCTGAAAAATCCAACCTCTGAGGCAGTCTATTCCACTGTCCGACAGCTCTTACAGTAAAAATGTTGTTCGTAATGTTTAGGCGGAGTCTCCTTTTTTGTAATTTGAATCAATTGGTTTGTGTTCTAGTCTCTAGTGTAGCCACCTCATCACACTGTTGACTCATGTTTAACTTGTGGTCTAATTAGGACCCCTAGTTTCCTTTCACATGTACTACTTTCCAGCCAGGTATCACCCTCCTGTATTTGGGCATTTCATTTTAATCCCCCCCTCCCCACCCATGTAGTACCCTGCATTTATCCCTGTTGAAATTTATATTGTTAGTTTGGACCCAGCTCTCTAATCCATCAAGGTCATTTGCAAGCTCTTCAATCTTAAGCAAGACCATACAAATCCAGAGCTCCTGTCCTAGGAAATTCCTATCCTGTACAAATAGGCAGTGACTCTTAAACTATACTGAGGGTTCAGTTTGGATATAAAGCTAAATCATTCTTTTGTTGCCTTGGTCCTTTTAGATGCTTTGGATTACAATTCCCAGCCCCAGCTAACATGGGCAAAAGTCAGGTACAGTCAGAGATATAATCAAAAAGATCTAGAAAGATCTAGGTTGGGAAAGGCTACACTAACCTCTGCTTCTCGTTAATGTTACTAGCAGAGAAGCCTCAAGTCTTCTGTTTACATGCTTCCCTTTCCACTCCTTCATCTTTCATGGGTTGGATTAAAAACCTCCTTACCTACTCTACAATAAATTATAGTTGCTGTTTTATCTAAGCCTAGCACTCTGTGTGTGTGTGTGAGAGAGAGAGAGAGAGAGAGAGAGACTCCACACTCAAAGACAGGAGGATAAACCTGGACACTGTGCTTCTGCTAATGCATCTTAAGATTGCATTAGCTCTCTTTAGTAGTCACATCACGCTATGGGCTTATGTCAGTTGTGATTGACTGAGACACGGAAAATTACCATGTCATGAACAAGGATCCTCACATTAAAGCAAATAAATATATACAATATATTTACTGAGTTGGATGATATATCCTCTGCAGTACTATGGGCTGGTGGTGCAGAAGAATATATTTATGTTTCCAAACTACAATAGCAAAGCCATCATTCTTGAGGCACTCATTAGAAATATATGCATGGCTATCCAAGGGTAACAGATATTTACATCTCTAAAAATTTGCATATACACATCATATACCGGTATTATGTACTCTAAATGATTATCTTCATTGTTTCCATAATTACCAAGAATCTTGTAATGACATTGTAATCTAATTTGATCTGTACATTTTTATTTACATAGAGGGAAAGAACAAAGTTTTTTTTTAAAATCATTAATACATTATATCAACATTGACATTCGTGGTTAGCCTTAGAAATGGTTATTAAGATGCAAAGGCTGAGTAGTTACAAATTGCTTGAATTTTTAAATACAGAAGTATCAGAAAGACTCTTTGAGAGAAAAACAGCTAATTTTTAAAAACAGTAAAGTAGTCTTTAAAACATGCACAGTATAGAGACAAGACAACAAATTATTGTGAACATTGATTGGTGGTTGTAATTACTATTGTGACCCAGCATGGTGCAATGGTTTGAGCATTGGACAATGACACTGGAGACCAGGGTTTGAATTCCTGCTCAACCATGAGGACCCACTGGGTGACCCTGGGTGAGTCCCACTCTCTCAGCCTTGGAGGAAGGCAAAGGCAAACTCCCTCTGAACACATCCTACCAAGATAGGGACACCTTAGGGCCACCATAAGTCAGAAACAACTTGAAGGGACACAATGACAATGGCAAAAGTTACTATTGTTATCAAAGCATCATTTATACCTTGCGGGATGATGTAAAGTGATAGATGTATAAAATGTTACCCAGTAAATTTCACAGCTTTGTAATTTCTATCTCTAACTTTGGCACATTGTTTAAAATGTAGTACCTACTCAGTAGTAGTTGCTTCTGTAACAGTAGCAACTAACGATGTTGCACCAGCCAATGCTAGGAACTCCTTTCCTAGAACCAACCACAGTCTTCCTCTATACCCTACTGAATCCTCAGAATGATGTATTAGTTCGATACTAGCCCTTTAAATAAGACACTAATTAGCAAGCTAAGCCCTTCAGGCTGGGGTGGGTAAAATGCAACCCTGGGTAGCATGTGTCCTTCCAGCCTGTTTTTCAACCCACATCACCTTCAGACTTTTTGCTTTTGGGTGGGTGGGTGGGTTTTTTGGGGCAAAAAGAAAAGAGTAAATTGCCTATACTATACACCTGTGGCAGTTTGAAACTACTATAACCATCATGGCTCTGTCTTAGGGAATCCTGGCATTCGGAGGTGTATCAAGGATGGGGCAAGTAGGGCAAAAGCCCCAGGCAACACTGCCAGGGAGGGGGGCACAAAAAAGCTTTGCATGTAGGGGTAGGGGTAAGAAGGTAGGAGGGCATCTTCCATGATTGACCTAGGTGCTGTTTACACTAGATACGCCACTGCTGGCATTTGTAGCATTCTGACAGAATTTTCTGCTAGAAGGCTCTAGTTCACTCTCCTGAATTATATAGTATGAGGGGTCTCCAGCAGATGTTTCTAAGGACCACTTCACCAAACTACAAATCCCAAGAAGTTTTAGAGACAAAGCCATGACAGTTAAAGTGGTATCAAACTGATAAAACCATGTAGAAAAGATGCACTCCTAGAAGCCTCCAGGAGTGGTTTTTCACCTTCTAAATACATTGCAAGGGCCCCCTACACTGTTTAATCTCAAAATGTACCTGTTTTTTAAAAGCAGAGGTGGATTTATGCCAACTTCTGGTTCTGTTTTGCTTGCTTTCTTTCACTTTTATGGCACTTTGCTTCAGAAGCAGACTGTTGGCCCCCAGGCCCTCTGCAGTTGCCCATTCCTGCTTTGGGCACTGACTGGAACAAAGAAGGTAGTGAAGACTTTCCCAATTTATGGCCCCATTCTAATAATGCTGTTGTCTTCAGGGTGCAGAAAAGAGAAAATGGAGCACAAAGAAGTGAGGTGGGGGCTGCATTATGGTGCAGGTCAGGAGCAAATGACACTCTCTTTCCTTTAATTCATCCCATACTGGCTAGCGACCCACTTTGAGGCTATTCCCCTGATGCTTGCCATAGGTGCTAGGTTGACCCCAGCAGGGACTAGCCCCAAAGGATAATCACTAAAGGGAGCTGGTGCTGCTTCATTGAAGGGTTGTCATATGGGCATAATGTTTCTGGGTCAACACTAGCCCAGGCCCTCAGATTTCCATGTCAAAACCTGAGACCTAGGCATACCACAAGCGCCAGGTCCTGGTGATGATACAAGGGGCAGTAAGATACCTTAAGATGATACAAGGGACAGTAAGATACCTTAACCATGGTTGCACAGACTATGCCATTCATTCAAAATAATACTGGTTCTACCAATGGAGAAAATATACATACCACACTGCTCAGTGTAGCACTTTTGCCCTTAGATCGTTCCTTCTTGCCCTGAGGACGAAAGGAGAGAGGCCAGGCCCTGAAATCATGGGGACCTAAAAGAACATGAATGTCACTTGAGGCAGATTGTAAAGGGAGAGGAGTGTTTACTATTTTTAGAACACCTTTAGTGTGAGGAAGAGGGGGTCAGAAACATCAGTGAGTGGAGAACAGGCATTCCATCTGTTAGTGTGTAGAAGAGACCAAACAAAGACTGAAAATTCCAACATATAGAAAAAACAGTATGTCAAGAGGAAGATTTGAATCCAGTTATTCTTCCTGGTTAGAGTAGACCCATTTAATCAAACAGAATTTTGAATTCCATGTCAACAATTATGTTTATTCCATTCATTCAATGGATCTTCTTGACTAGAGACTAACAATTGGATTTAAGCTCCAATCTCTTTTAGAAACATGAAGTTTTCCATGCTGACTTTTTTTTTTCATGGAGGAGAATTCAAGCACAGTTTGTGATTCTGCAACTTAATATTGTGAAGTGGTTCTCTGCATAAAAAGCATTTACTACATTATTCTGCTAATTGGAGAAATTGTCTCATTCTTTGCATGGGCCTTTAGGAATTATTTGAAGAACTATCTCATGAACACAAAGGGCCTTTCCACACTATGCTGTTATAGTGCTATTATTCCACTTTCAACATCCTATGGAATCCTGGGGCTTGAAGTTTAGGGAGGGGCATTTAGAAATCTTAGCCAGAGAGCTCTTTGGCCTCAGTAAACTACAAACCCCAGAATTCCACAGGATGTTGAAAGTGAAATAATAGCACCATAACACTGTAGTGCAGAAAGGCCCAAGGTTTTGTATCTAAACCAATGTGGCATTTACATAACAACATGAGCTAACATCAGAAAAGACCCTCAGGAACATAATATTCCCTTATTCCAGGGGTAGGCAATAGACAACATAGTTCCCTCTAGATGTTCTGGAGCAGAACTCCCATTAGCTGCAGCCACTATGATTATTAGTTAGGAATTATGGGAACTATAGTCTGAAACACCTGGAATTGTTTACCCCTTCATTATTCAGATAATTTTCTTGAGTCTGAGAGGGTCTGTGACATTAAATAGGTGGGAACATTGAACAAGTAGGGATGAAGATGGTACTCATGATTTATCTAATGACTTGTTAGATCCCAATCAGCCACTGGAATTGAAGGTAGTAAGCCTCTATTGATTTGTTATTTTGCAGTCTGCATGGTTTTATTTTTCAGGTATTGTTCGTTTCAAGCAATTATTTTGATTTGGCACCAGCTCAAGCAATAAATATTTCAGTGTGAACAGAAGTAACTATAACAAAACTAATCAAGTCTTATTAATCAAAAGGCCTGATTTATGACTTGACTGTTTCTCAAATCCAGTTCATCTGAAAAACTACAGCATGGATTTATGTGTTACAAGCTCAAGGCCAGGCTTTTTCCCAATAATCATCTCACACATTTAAGATGATGCTGGATCTCCTTTATGCAGAACATCGATATGATGACAGAGCCTATGTTTTCTGGATTAGACTTAAAATATCAGCTGAAATTAATCAGAAAAAAATAGTCATCTCCAGAGAGTGAAATATCAACTTAAAGGACACTTTCTCAATGACTAAATTACATAGCCTCTTGGTCAAATTTGCATTTCACATACTTGTATTACCATCTGTCTTGAAGCTTTTGTTACGAGTTATTTATCAAAACACACATCCAGGAAAGCAAAGAAGTATGATAGCCATTATTAGTGTGACTATCATTGAGCTTTATAAACATCATGGTATCAAAATCACTAAGTCATAATATACTTCAGGGTGAATTTTTCAATCTCACCATCTTCTATGAACATTCATCTGAAAAGGAGATTTAAAAAATCTCTCCAGGCTCTTTATATTCATGGTTCAGAACCTATCTTTTCATTTTTATTTTTTCAAAAGGAAGAAATACTAGGAAATTCAGAAGTTCCAAGAACAAGCTCAGTTCCTGTTTTTTCTTTAAAAAGGTCATTTCATTTTAAAGGTGACTGTCAAAGAGTTCTTAGTGCTAATTTGGCTAGAGAATTGTGAGAACTGTAATCCAGACTATCTGGGGGACACCAGCTTGAGGAAGGATTTACAAATATATGTATTAAAGATCAAGTAAAAATAAAAGCAGAGATTCCATTTGCTATGTGCCTAAACAGATTGGTAGTTTATCTGATATCTAACTTCCCAATTATATCTGTGTCTTAGAAGTATAACAGGGGAACTATGCCTGAATGTAGTGATTTGAAAAGATGTTCATGGTATCAGACTGAACTTTGATACCACAGTTTGGCTTCTTACATAGCCATTGACTTCATTGGCTGACCTTTCCATTGCCAATTGTTTTTTTCAAAAAGGAGAAAAAAAGAAGAAACATGTATGCCCCGGCCTGGAGTTCTTTGAAGGGAGGGTGGATTAACAATGTAGCAAATAAACAATATACTTGCAATAAAGGACAAAATATTTCCTGCCAAAAATGGTGTCCCTGTTTCAGCATCCTCAAATCCCTCAATTATAGCTTGTCTCCTAGTACCTTGACATTCCTGTGCTATGGATTTTGTAGAAATGGAAAGTTAGAAAGGACCTTGTTTGTGATGTGGTATGGCCCACTGTTCAATACAAGTTTTAAAGTGTACAATGAAATGGCAACTACATACTCATATAGACTCAAAGAATAAGTGAGCCCTGAGCCTCCAAAGCAATGTCTCCCATTGTCAGATGTCAAGTAGCATAATACCTTTTGATTAGATAAAAGCTACCATTTTTCAACTAGAGTAACCCTTTGGTTCTAGCTCTGCCCTTTGGTGTGAGAAAAAGGCCATTTCCACACAGGGTTTTTAAAATGGGGCAGAGCATCCTCCAGGGAGGACGTCTGCACCTGGGAGTGGACTGGGTCGGACCTACTTAACATAGATCCACACCCCAGCCCACTCCGGAACAACCCCAAGTGGCTGTCCAGTGTGCTTTTGAAAGACCGCTAAAAACAGGTCTTTCAAAAGCACAGGGCATGCCACTGTGAGCCTTTTCCCTTATGCAGATTCGCAGACTCACATTGGTGCAAGCCTGCGATCTGCCGGGGGCGGGCTTTAGACTGGCGAGCTTCAGCCGTTGGTCGAGACCCTTGACCAACCAGAAGCCGCCATTTTTGTCCCCGGAGGAGTGCGGAGCGGCAGCCATGCGCTGCTCCAGAGCAGCATGGACCGGACCAGGGAGCCAAAAATTCTGGTGAGTAGCATCACGGGGTGATTCCCTCGCCCCTTGCGGAAATGGCCATAGTCTACTTCATAGTTTTTGTACCAGTTCTCCCCATATTTGAAGACTATCGTCATACTTCCTCTCCTCCCTATTGTTATTGGCAACTTGTGTTTCACAGTATATGTAGCTACTCTTTTAGTTTTCCAAGCATTTTGAGGACTTATCAGATCTAGTAGTTAATGACAAGCCCTAGATTCTAAACTCTAGGGAGCCAGTTCTGTACTTCCATAGAAAGAGAATTGCAGGTACCGCAGCCAGAAGATGCAAGGCTAGAAAGCAGAGGATGTGACTGCTGTCAGGTGACCCAGAGTCTATATTCTTACATTACTGTCCCATATAAATTTTGGATTTCCACCACTTTCCAGACGAAGAATCCAGTTGCAAGGACTTGACAGCACAGTCCTGCTAACAGACATTCAAAGGCTTCTTTCATAAAAACTTTCCTTGATTCTGAAGTACCTGTACAGCAGGGCTGCCTCAAATACAGCCTACTATGATTGTCAAGATAGTACCATCCCAGGCCCTGAAACTTCTGGGTTAAAATCTGAGATTAGGGGGCAGGACGTGGTGATGTCACTGAACATTTTACATTACACCATCAACCACAGTTGCTCAGAGTATGTCATTCAATTTTTTAAAAGTCTAACAACGTTTACTATACACATAGACATATTTCTGAAGATAGTGCTCTCACCCTGAGATTCCCCACACCACCGAGTACGGGAGAACTCAGGATCAGGCCCTTATATCTGGGAACTCTAGAGTCTGCACACCAACTACAGCTCCCTTTACTTGTTGTCAGCTACTGCCACTATCAGTAGTACTGCACCATCAACGTTTGCTGTCACCAAAGCAAAATAGGTGTTTGGAAAAACATTTTTGCCAACCTTTCTTTCATCTTTCTGGAAGTGAAGGTGCTCTGCCAGTCTGTAGAGCTCTGTGATACAGAAAGGTGCTCTGGTACTTCATTTCTGGCCCTGCTTCAAATGGTGGATCAAATAAACAATTACCGTAACATTGCTGACATAATAATGACTATGATTGTGGGTTCTGGCTTAAGGCTGTGTGGTCAACCCTGAAGACACATTTGCAGAGTGTGTAGTTACAAATGCACATGGAATCTATAAGCAGAATAATTATACAAAGCTAGTTAAGCCAACTTTGCTTAACATCTGTGGCAGCTCTTCTTTCATCTTCAGTTTCCCTGTTCCCTTTGAAATGTTCTTCCCTTTGATTTCATAAAAAATATTTTTTTAAAAATTGCTGAAGACAGGCAACAGGTTACCTGACACAACAGCAGATTTGGGAAAAGTTACTTTGAGGATGATGACTCCCAGAATTGCCAGCTGTTGTGGTGTAGTGGTCTGAGCACTGAACTACAACTATGGAGACCAGGGTTCGATTGACCACTCAGCCATGGAAACCCACTGGGACCTTGGGCATGTCACACACACTGAGCCTCAGAAAACCCCATGATAGGGTTGCCATAAGTCAGAAAAGACTTGAAGGTACACAGCAACAATGACCAGTGGCCTCACTAGCTGGGGATACTGGAAATGGTAATTCAAAAAAGTAACTTTTCCAAATTCTGCCCCAAGAGAAACACATTTTCTGCATTTTGTACTGAATCAGAAAATGATAAGTCCTCATTTTCAATTTAATCATCAATGTTCTATAATAAATAGCAATCCTATTCATCTGTTCCTTGATCCTAGATGCAGCAGAAGCTCCAGAAAAAGATCCTAAGCCCACCCAGGATGAAAAATCAGCAGAGCCTCCTGGAACAGCAAAACCAGAAGAGGTGCAGGCAGTCAAGGAGAACCAAGAGGCAGCAGAGTGAGTAACATGAATGAGTGGTTCGTGATCATTCATAATGAATCTAATACCAGGGAGCTGTGCTGAATAATAATAAATCTTGCACTAAACATGGCAAATATTTGTCCTTTGATGCATCCAAACAATCAGTTTTACAAATAGATATCTACTGGAGCTGAAACAAATATTTCAAAGAAAGCACAGATTATTAAAAGTCTGTCGATGATTGTAACATTTTAACTCTCGGCTGTTTTTGTCTCTCAAATATACCCAACAATGGTCAGTTGTGCAATAACTCAGGGTCAACCCTGACATTAGGCAAAGTGAGGGGGAAGTCTCAGACTTCTGATTTGGAGTATCATGGCCATAAATTATTATCCTATTAACAAATTGTAATTCTATTCACACTTGCCTGATAATAAGTCCCACTGAACACAGTGGGACCTACTTCCAACTAAGCACGTATAGGAGTATGTTGCTAATTTGTTAATTTTTTTATTTATTTTTAGTTTTGGGGAAAAGGCACTAACAGGATTTTCTACCATGAAGGCCAAAATAAAACAAACATCCTTGAGTACCATTTACCTTTGAGCTGGGCAGGCTCAAATTTGCAGATTTTGTTTCAGCCATTGTAATCTGTGGTTTTATCCTGTGATTTTAACATTCTGTGAGAGTCTCAAATAATGTTCCATGCATTCAAATACCTTACTGTCTAAAGGTTTGTTCTGGTCATCAGCAAATAGCAATAGCATAGCAAGTATATTTCTGTACCACTTATCAGCTAAGTGCTCTCTAAGCGGTTCACAATGTATTAACTAATTGCCCCCAACAAGCTGGGTACTCATTTTACAGACCTGTGGAAGGATGGAAGGCTGAGTCAACCTGGAGCCCGGCAAGATCGAACTCACAACCTTGTGGCTGCAGTACCAACATTTAACCACTGTATCACCAAGGCAAAGACAATGGCAACACTATAACTTAATTCAGCAGTATGGGATTCAGAATTATGGATTCCCTTGGCAACTATTTATTCCCTGAGATGAAAGTATTAGGACTGTGTTTTCCTCCTCAGGCTCTTTCACATAGTTCCACTTCAACTGCCATGGTATTTAGAATTCACAACCATTGACAATAGTGTTATTGTAGTTGATGTTGCTGCTGTTGTTGTTCCTCCTTTTTTTCAGTCCCAGACTCCAACTGGCTTGAAAAAGTTAAAACAGATACTGGTAAAAAAAAGAGATTACATTGCATGAAAGTTAAAAATATGATTAAATAAAACCAAAAGTGTTTAAAAACAAACCACTGAAAAGAAGAACAAAAGATATAAGTAGCACAGCATGTGAGAGGCCCTTTCCCCATAAGTAGTCAGCTCTCAAAGGCCTGCCATGCATAAAGGTCTTCAACTGTCTACAAAAGGAGAGCAAGGAGGGTGCCAGTTTAACCTCTCTGAGAAAGGAGTTCCAGAGCCTGGGATGAGCCAGAAAAGGGACCTCTCCCATGTTCCCACCAAACTGTACATGTGAGAGTGATGGGAAAGAGACAAGAGCTTCCTCTAAGATTTCAAGGCATGGGAGAGTTTATATAGGGTTATACGGTCCTTCAGACAACACGGACCTGTAGGTCAAAATTGTTGTTGTGTGCCTTTCAAGTCATTTCTGACTTATGGCCTAAGGCGGAGCTATCACAGGGCTTACCTGGCAAGATTTGTTGTAGGGGGAGAGGTGTCATTGCCTTCCTCTGAGGCTGAGAAAGTGTGACTTGCCCAGGGTCACCCAATGTGTTTTCATAACTGAGCAGGGATTTAAAACCTGGTCTTTGGGGTTGTAGTTCAGTAATCAAACCACGACACCACACTGGCTCTAGGTCAAAATTAACACTTTTAATTGAAGCAGACTGGCAGATAGAGGAGTTGTTGCAACACGGGAGTTGTGTGCTCCCTGCAGCCAGCCCCAGTTAATAATCTGGCTGCAGCTATTGAAATTTCCACACACCTTTCAATGGCAGCCCCACATACAGCAAATTACACTGGGTCCCACACCAGGAGAAAGGCGGCATACAAATATAATAAAAAAATATTAAATAATTACAGTAATCCAAATGAGATATAACTAAGGCATGTATCACCATAACCAAATCTAATATCTTAAGGAGCAGGCACAGTTGGTGTACAAGCCTTAACTGTGTAAATGTGCTCCTGGCCACCACCAAAACCTGTTCTTCCAGACCCAGGGTTGAGTCCAGAAATATATCAAAGCAGTAAAACTTTGTTTTCATGGGAAGTGTAACCCCATCCAGCACGCCTCCAGTGCCTCTGACCAAATTTCCTATCCCAGGATTCCACAGGATGCAGCCATGGCAGTGAACGTGGAATCATAGCATAAAAACTGAATAAAGTGAAAGGACTCCTTGCCAGGATAATCATACAAACAGAGGCAAGAGAAATAATATACTTGTATACACAGTGAATTATTATTTTCACACAGATGGGTTGTTTCCTTTGTATTTTCAGGATCCTAAAAGACATAAGTAAAGCTAGACCAATGGTAGCAAACGTCTGCCTTTCTCTTCTTTCAGTCAAAGCATTTATCTGTAATAGACAGGGCAGGACAGTTCATTTATGTTGTTTGACCAAACAGCTATAGGATTAAATCCTTGCCAAATCATCAATGACAGTGAGAGGCCATTTCTGCATCATACCTTAATAGCAGGTTGTTCCATTACTACCCAGCATTGCCATTTCGGTGATGGTGCTGTGTTAGGAACACTCTCTACTGCACTCTTTCACATAGTGGATGAGTAGCATTATTGCCACCAGTGTTCCCACTGCACTACAGCATCATTGGCCAGTCCCATTCCCCACCTCTTCCCCACCCTGCAGTTCCTGATTGGTCAGGGGGGTTGGGCTTTTTTGTAAGCCATACTAGTGTAGCCATGTTGTAATGTTATGACACACCAGTACGCTATTGCATTTTACACTATAATGCTAAAAAATGTCTTTAATTTTTTTTAAAAAAATTAACTCAATGGAGAAATTTAAAATTAACACAGAGAGATGGTAGATTCCATATTTGCCACACCATGGGAGTCACTCAGGGAGGGACAACCTGGGCATGCCCTACACTCCTGGATCCACGATAACAGGAAGTGCTATCAAGCACTATTACGGTACTTCAATGAACTGGCTGGCAGGATTGTAGCACTAAAGGAACCTCTTAATGGATTTTTTTCTGGAAATGAAATGCTTGGAAACAGGATAGGAGCTGGATAGCAACAGCATTGTGTGGTAGCTCATTGCTGTGGTGAGATGACAGTGTCATGCAGAAAGGGCTGTAGTGGTGGTGACATTATCACCATGCCTGTGATGCTTTCCAAATGATAATGGGATAGTTTTCTTCCTAAAGGGACTTACAACTTTTAAAAAAAAGATATATAGGAAATGACAGAGGGAAATGGAGGCAATTTCAAAGAATGGGAAGGCATGTGATTAGCAGTATACTTCTATACACGTCTATTCAAGTGTAAGTCTCATCATCTTAAGTGGGACTTACTCCCAGGTTCATATGTAATGGAGGGCTATAGAGCACACACTTCATAGACCATCCCAGATTCCATCACAGGCATCTCCAACGTGGAGCAGATAGTGAAGAAAGACTGAAATCCTGGAGAACTGCTGCCAATCACTGTAAACTGAAAATATAATGAGTTATCAAGTAAAAGGGACCAATGCTGTCAGTCAGTATAGAACGTGCTGTTTATAGTCATTGTATCTACTTAGGCTTAGTTACAGTAGAGTATGGAGATTCAGAGGCTGTTTCATTTACGTCATACCTTCAGTTTCTCTACAGGCCCACAAGATGGTTAGCTGTAAGCAAATATTAATAACCAGGGCATAACATTACTTGTCAAGACCACAGTTCTCATAGTGCTCTAGCTAGCATGGCTGCTAGCTATGCTGACTATGGGATGCTAGATGCTATAGTCCAAAAAGTAATTTTACCAAGCTCTATTAATGTGAGTAAGGTCAGTTTAAGGCAGTGAGGAATGACAACAAATTTAGAGGAGGAGTTGGTGAAAAATTTAGCTCCCAAGCCTTAGACTTTACTCTTCCTTGTTGCCAACTTGGTTACTCTAAAGGCTGCTCAACTGCATTTTGATTCTCTGTGCACCCTTCACAAAGCACCACTTTTTTTAAGTTTCAGTTTTGAAGGGAGTCTTTTTTTTCTTTTTCTTTTGGCACCTCTGGATGAAGAAACCAATTTGTTATCCTGTCAAATGATTCGGTTAGCTTCTGACAGACAAGGTGCTCACCCCAGAATATCCTCACAGTCCATTAGCAAGAAAAATGACCCCTTTTTCTGGTTTTCCATCTCAGTACTTTCTCATTTTTAAAATATACAAAAATAGATTGTTATGGATATTAGCAAATAGCAGATTGAGACCTAGCCACAGTTTGTCTAGTTACATCTGCCTGCCATGTCTAAAAGCAGTGGGCATACATGAATGGTTGACATACTGAATAACAGAATGATGATGGAGCCAGAGATAATTTTAAATGCCAGTTTCCTAATTATTTGAATCAGGATTCACTCTGAGTCTTGCTTGTCTATCAATATGTTGTTCCTTCTATCTACTTTGTCTCCTAATAATAGTACAAGAGCTTATTTCCACTAATAGCTTTGTGGGACAGTAATATTTTGCCTTGGCAGTCTGTAAGTGATGGGAAGACTATGCCATGTGTTACTTCCAAGCAGGAACAGTAAAATAAAAGTGTACCATTTTTGTCAGCAAACAGGACTATGAATCCTTAATAACAGGGAATGAAGCTAAAGATGATACCTCTGCTATAACAGTTTTAAATATTATTTTGACATCACACAGGGAAGCTTGTACAATGAGACATAGTCCTATATGGGACACATTCATTGATAAATGTGTATGTGCTTGGAGTGAAAAAACAAGCACAGTGCCTTTCAGCACAGTGTTTAATTATGTGGTTAAAGAAATGCAGGGAGTCACTTTTATGGGGGGGAAAGGGAAAGAAATTAATCTATTTCCTTACTTAGTTTAGTCAAAGGAAAAAATATATTTATAATTTCATTTGATGATTCAGTCACAGTCACATTTCCTTAGCACATTGCAATACTATCAAACACTGACAGATTGCAGTGCACACCCATAAAATCTGAACCAGACCTTCTGATTTAATTGCAAGTGATCTGGACATATAGACCACATCCATTCATACTGTGGACCTTCTGATACTCAAGACATGTGTTCCAAATATCAGAAGGAAAATTTCAAGAGCATTCAAGTTTCTGTAACTGTTGTTTTCATTTTAAGTCACACCAAAAGCAGAGCACATAATGTGTGGATTTTCAAATGGCTTTTGACAAAGTCTGCCACTCAAGATTTCTGAACAAAGTTAGCAGTTGTAAAGTAAAAGAATAAAGTTCATCTCATGGATTGGCAACTGGTTAAAGAACAAGAAGCAGAGAGGAAGACTAAATTATCACTTCTCATATGCAGCTATGCATTTGCTCTACCATATAAAAGCTAGAATTAGACCTGTCCCCTGTCTTAGCATAGTCTTGGCATTTCAACTGCACACAAAGAACAATCAGACGGGAGGGAGGGAGGGAGAAATCATGGTGGACTATTTTTTCTGTGTTTGTTTTGTTGTATTGATTTTACACTTTTCCTCTCACTGGTTTTCATGGGAAGGGAAGAAATACGCCAGTTCCAAAGCATAGGGATCTGCCTTATACTGGCTCAAACCACTGGTCCATGTACTCTAATAATGTCAACTTTGACAAGCAGTGGCTCTCCAGAGCCCTACATGGACATTCTTTGTATAACCTGGTGATGTCCCATCCAAATAGTAATGTGTCCCTACTGATCTTTTAAAATCAAATGTTTTTAGGGTACTAAGGTGGTGATATTGCCTCCTTCCTAGATAAGAAAGCAGGAAATTTTTGGATTAAATCTGACATACCCACCAATATTTTTGCCATTTGGCACTATCAAAGCAACAGAACTTTCAACCAGACCATACAGAGAGGCATCTGGTGACAGACTCTAGAGGAGGTGGGGGGGAGGGGTCTTCCATAAATCTATTGGTCAAAAGAAATCTTTGCCCCTGGCTAGCAAGAATGCTCAGTGGGAAAGCTGCATTATTTTTGTCTGCCTTAAAGTCTTTTCCAACTTGTGGCAGCCCTAAGGCAGCCAATGTGGTGCAGTGTTTTGAGCATTGTACTACAACCCTGGAGGCCAGGGTTAAATTCCTCACTCAGCCATGGAAAACCCACTGGGTGACCTTGGATGTGTCAATACTCTCAGCCTCAGAAAACCCCATGATACGTTCACCTTAGGGTTGGAATAGTCAGAAATGACTTAAAGACACACAATGACAACAGCAAGGCAAATTGATCACAGGGTTTAGTTGGCAAGATTTCTTCAGAGAGGATTTGCCATTGCCTTCCTCTGAAGCTAAAAGAGTGTGACTTGGCCAATCCACCCAGTAGGTTTCCATGGCTAAACAGGGAATTTGAATCTTCATCTCCCAAAGATGTAATCCAACACTCAAACCATTATATCCCATGGTCTCTTTTACAAGGGTGTGTTACAGCACCTAAACTAGGTACCAATAAAACATGGAATGTATTTTGGGAAGAGTTTTTCTCTGGTGCTGAAATGTGCTAGCAAGATTCATTCCCTTTCTATTCGCTCCCTGGGAATACTGTAGATCAAAGCAAATCAAAGCAGAAATGGAGAGTAACAAGTTGCTCTTATTAATTCTGTTCTGTACAAAAAGTTAAGGTGTGACTAATTCACTTTAAGATTATACATTACAGAGGGAAAACATCACCTCTATGTGATGTAGCTATAATTGTTTGGGTTACTTTTATAGCTACACTTAGTAAGTGTGCCCCTCTTAGCTGTGTTTTGCTTTGATTTTTTTTAAAAAAAACAAACAACCAGAAGGTAACTATCTAGTTAACTTTGAATGATGAAAAAAGAAAGAGTTACCTTTAGAAGTGTAATTACGATAACTAAATACCTATTGGCTTTTCAAATTTTAGCTGTAACTAATTAGTTTTTCAAAGTATTTTTCCATGCTTCAGATCTGATCACTGGGCTAACATCTTCTTCAGTCTTGCTCTGCTGCTGCTCATTATGATGTTTCAGTTTTTCTCCCTCTCTGTATGCAAAAGCGCTTCTTGCAATCTGTCTCTTTTGTCTCCCTTCTTGACTGCTATTCTTCTTCCCTTTCCACCTTACAAGTGGCAGCCTGCCCTTCCCATGGGAGTAAGGAAATGTCATCATTCTGCACAATCCTATGTTCCCTACAGGTCTAATTCTGAACCTTAAATAATGTCCCCACTTCCCTGGTGAACCTCAACAGCACAATTTATATATGTTTTCTATACCAAGGTTTAAAAACTAAGAGACTATCTCTGCCGAACAAATACACTCCAGTGTTTGATTCCTTTCTTGCAGCTGTTACCCTTCTTTACAAGTACAAGTAAAAATTGCTTTCAGGTAAAATGAGGTAGAAAAATTACCTTTTAACTCTCCAAATCCTCACTCCAGAATGGTAGATGATGGTATGGGTATTGATGAAACACAGCTGAAGATACTCATTGAAAATTTGGAATACTTTTAATAACATGGAAAGTTAGGGTTGTCAGGTCACAGGATGTTGGCTGAAGTCTCAGGGCTTTGATATATTGCTTTGCATCTCTTGGCAGGGATACAGATCTTGGCAGGGATACAAATCTCAGGAAGAGAACGTCAAGGGTTTTGTATGCAAGAATGCTTTAAACCTGTGTACCCATCTTCACCCATTCCTAACTGCTGCCAGAGCTTTTCTAGTTCAGCAAGAAGGCATTTGTATGCAATACTGCTGTGCCAAAAAAAAAAAAAAAAGCCAACAAGTACACTTGGGCCCATCTTGCCATTTGAATGGAATATTTGTGATTCATCTTCTTGCTAAACTAGCCCTAGCAGCAGTACAAGACCTAGGAAGGGAGGTGGTAAGCCTTCTATAACACCAAGAAGCAGCATATAGCCTCAAATAAATGCCATGTGTGCTGTAGACAAATCCCTGCAGGAGGCAAGATCTAGCAGCAACTAATGACAGTAACTAATATAACTACTGGACACATTTTGCTGCCTGTCCATACATCTAAAGACATTTAATATTCCCTATGGGCTGTGGGCTGCCTTATTACCTGATTAGCCAGGTTTCACACATATTCTAGGCCTCTCTAGTCAGATTTTTCAGAAGCAATTGTAAAACCTCATGATTCTTCCTGAGACCACCCCATGATATCATAAGGCCCAGCTTCTGTAAGATCACGAAGGCCCATCCCCTGATTCAGATCTTAGCCCTGGAGACTAAGGGAATAGGATGATGCAGAAAACCTTTGTGAACTCAACAGTAATTCTGGAAAACCTTTGTGCACTCAACAGTAATTCTGCTTCTAGGTGCCTGGGGAAGTGCAGTGATTTAGGAGCATTAGGATCTGCCTGTCTTGGTTGGGTTGTGTCACTCTCAAGCACCTGGCAATCCATAACATATGCCTGATGGGCTGCACTCAGCTTTGCAGTCTAACTATTTTAAGGAACAATATGTCCTGTGTAAAGAAAACAGCAAATGCCTTGACACTGAGGCCATTTGGTTTTTAGTCCCCTATGAAAATAAGTTTGAATTAGAGTGGGAGTAGGAGCAGCCTACTTTTGAATCTGTTTCAAAATACACAAAGCACAGGAGAAGGAGAAACCTACCACGTCAGTGAGGTAATTTCAAAATCCACCTGAGGGATTAGCTACAATGATGGCATAGCCAGCTATTACCTCAGCAAGGAGGAGATTGAAAGGTTTACACAGGCTGACCATATGTCCTGACTTATTCAATCACAGAGGAATTATGTATCATAAATGGGTCAAGCATAAAAACTTTGCCTGCCTCATTACTTCTCTTTTTCAGCTTTGTACTGTCTCCTTTTAATACAGGCTTCTGCCCTGGAGTTTTCAAACTCTATAATCAGAGTATAATTTTTCTGGCAATATTCATCTCTTCAAAAATAAAAAAAATAAAAAATTAAACTGTCTTGTGGGAATTGCACCTGTCAAAGATGAAGAATTTTCAGATCCTAGGCCTCACATGGATTTTCTCTATATTTCAACCAAAATTAGAATTGCCTATTCAAGCCAAACTAAACTTCAAAACTCCAGGAATAAAGCTGGTTCCCCCACCCATCTCTAAGAAAGGAATTTGAAAACGACCTGACTGAAAAACAATTAGCTCAGTCTGACCCAAGCCAACATAACTTATTTGGCAAATAAGTGACAATTCTCTATAACCTATTTGATTCTATAAGGTTCATGTCTGTTAACTACATAGTTAACCACCCATCTTAAACCTATAAAAATGTGTTGATCATTAAATAAATTTGTTGTATTGTACCCTAGATTATTGATTTATCTCTGAAGATGACCATACATCCTTAATTTACAGTAGTTAAAAAGCAGTGGTTTCAGTACAGATCCTTGAGGAACCCTTTTGTTTACATCCCCAGAGACCAAACCTATCAATTTATTTCCTCTTTCTTGCCATTGCCTAAACAGAAACTAGAACTGGTAGGCTCCATAAAAAAGAATTCTAGAACTCCCAGCCTCTGTTGCCATTTGTTTATTTATCTAGAAATACCTTCAGTGGTTCCATTAACATTAGGAATCTTCAGACAATATATATACTTAAAATGGATCAATGCATGGTGGAAGTGGGTTCTACCCATCTCCAGACCCCTGCAGATTGATTGGGGTGCTACATGGAGCAAATGTACATACCAGACGAACTCATGAAGCCTTTGTACAAAAATGCAAGACACACCTCATGGGAACAGATCCCTGTGCATGGCCATGGACCTAACTGCTGTCTGAACTGAAGAGACAGAGTCAACATAGAATCACAGAGTTGGAATGGACCACAAGGGCCATTAATTCCAACCCCCTATCATGCAGGAACACACACCTAAAGCACTCCAGAAAGATGCCCATCCAACCTCTGTTTAAAAACCTCCTAACATGGAGAGTCCATCACTCAACATACATGCATGATCAAGGCCAGCTTGTAGTAGTTGAGGCCCTGGGACAGTTCCAACAAGAGAACCCTAATAGAGTTTTCTTTTTGCACATTTGGGAACTAGATATTGTGGCACAGAAATTTGATTAATTAATTAGTTAATTAATATTAAAAAATGCAATGCGCAATAGATGAAAGCACAAAAATCTTCACATGTGAATCCATTCTCAGTCCTAAAAGTTCAATGAGACTAAAAGCTTTGTCCCATGCTTCCCCCTGCTCAATTATTCACATAATAACAATAATATCAAGAGACTTAAAAAAATAACTCAGGAAAAAGAGGAAGCTAGTTTTGCCTTTCTTTCTTTTGCGCTGGGGTCCTAGTCTGTGAAGGCCCTGAAGCAATTACACCAACTGAATCCAACAAATAATCTTGCCCTGTGCCTTGTCCCTCCCACTCATCTCTTCTTGTCCACACTGATATCATGCAAAAGTATTGTCTGAACATTAGCCTTGAAATCTAGATGATCCATTAAACAGACTAACAATATGTTTTATTCATTCAGTGCAAAAACTGAGCTATTTTTTGTTCATTCTTTTTTTGTTTTCCCAGTGAAAAATATCACGTCTATGTGATATGTATAATCTGTGGAGAATTTTTGAAAAGTCTTGGGGAAAAAACTAAACATTCAGATTTTCTTACATTATTACATTACAGGTGGAAGAGTCGTCTCCCACTCCTTTCTCTTTTAATTTGGCATTTTACATCATAACACTTTAAAACACATGATTGTTTTCTTGTACATACCTTGACAACTCTATTCAGCATAAAATGCTGCACTCTGATTTAATATTTTTCTACCTAGGTGTTACCGTTATATCTATTTGAACTATTAAGTCTTTGCAAGCGTTTGAAGTGATAGCCTGCATTTTCTAATTATTCCTGAAAGGCTCATTAAAGATGTTTCAGACTGGAAAAAAAATTAATCACCCCTTAATAGGAAAGCCATATGACATAGTTCCTCCTGATTTCTGGAAGAAGAGCAAGTCCTGTAAAGGGTTGCTTCTCACTTATTCTGTAGGTGCTTAGTTGGAAAAATAATTAAGCAATGGATGGTGATTAATGCAAATACAATGCACATATCTATGCAAACACAATGGAATTTCATCTTTGTATTTAAATTTGCCTTAAAATGAGAGGGCCGGAACATTAACTGATCATGTTCTTTAGAATTACTGTTACCTTGCCCATATCATAGAACTAGTAATGAAAATAAAAATAAAAAAATCAAAGTTTATTTGGAACCTGAGTTGGAATATACGCACAGCATAGCAGGGGAATTGTTTTCCTTAGGAAGTTCTGTAATGAAGATTAAAAGATATCACCACCTGTTGTGACAGCCTGATTAAGACAACTGGGGAGGAAATTGCCATGATAAACCTTTAATCGAAGCAGAAGAAATCCCTAGCAAGTCACATATGCTTTTAAGGGAATTTGAACCATGATTAAAAGCTATCATAGTTCACTCAACAAATATTCTTGTGGCATCTTAAAGATGATCAAATTTAACTTATTGTGACATAAACTTTCATCGGCTGACGTATATTTTATTACGTGAATGAAGCAAACTGTTCCCTAAGCAGGTAAGCAGATATATATCACCTAGGTAGACCAGCCTTCTTCAACCTGATACTCTACGGACATTATCTGGAGATGATGGGAGGGGGAGAGTCAGGGCCCAGCATATCTTGACGGATGAGACTGAGGAAGACCTGTCTGACTTGCCCAAAGGTGGCAACCTTCCACTTTCTCTTCACTCAAGCAGGCACTGTAAGGTTTGATGTGATACTACATGCCCATCCTATGACTCATCCATGTTTACTATACATCCCTCCAAAGACTGTATCCCTCTTCTTGGGACTTCCTCTGTGGCCTAAACATCAAGCCAAATTTTTCAATCTCCATTCTTGGTCTGTGCCTCCCTTCATTTTTGCCTTCTACCCCGATGAAGAATTCAGCTTCCACACTGCTGTTGAATTATAGTTGATCCAAATAAAGGTATTGCTTATTTCGGATGTTGTTTTGTTCTCATGGACCAATGCCCACACATGGAAATTTATGACACAAGAAGTAAAATTTGACAGATTCCCCCTTCTTCCTTCAACCTCATAAAATCAAAAAACTAAATGAAGCAAATGATGGCAGATATGTTACTTTAGTAAGGAAAGCACAAGTCACTGTGCGCGTTGTCTGCCTTCAAGTCATTTCCAACCTGTAGTGACCTTAATGCAAACTTGTCATTTGCCATTGCCTCCTTCTAGAGCTGAGAGAGGCCTTTTCCACACAGGGCAAGGGAATTGCCCCGTGCCAGTACACACCGGACCTATGTGCTCCACCCGCAGGTCCAGGTTGGTCCGGAGCAGTCTGTGGCTGCTGCTCTGCACTGCTCCAGGGACAAAAATGGCAGCTTCCGGCTGGTGGAGGCTCTCCACCAACTGGTGAAGCTCACCAGCCTAAAGTCTGCCCCCAGCAGATCTGCAGGCTAGCACTGGTGCAAGCCTGCAAATCTGCACCGGAGCACGGCCACAGAGTGGCACGCTCCGTGCTTTTGAAAGACCTGTTTTAAGCGGTCTTTCAAAAGCACGCTGAATGACCACTTTGGGTTGTTCCGGAGAGGGCTGAGGTCCGGAAGTACACAAAGTAGTCTGGACGGGGTGCAGTTCGGTCCGCTCCCAGGTGCAGTTGTCCTCCCTGGAGGATGCACTGCACCGTTTTAAAAGCCCCATGCAGAAAAGGCCAGAGTGTGGTGTGCCTAAGGTCACCTTGTGGGTTCCCATGACTGAGCAGGGAAGTGGACCCCGGTCTCCAGAATCCAATGTGCAAAACACTACATCATGCTGGATCTCACAAATTACTGGAAAATCAAAACAAAATGAAGAGTTCATGTGAGCATGGTTGTGACCAACTCTGGATTAACGTCATAGCAGATAAGTAATGCAAACAAGCCATTACAGAATTAAAAACTTTGCTTTGTGTAGTAAATTAGCTATAATAAACTAGCTATCTATAGAGCCCAAATTTCCACGTCAAATTATATGAGGTCAGGTTTCCAGGTCAAACTGCATAAGATTTATGTTTTCTCTTTCAGAGCCAATAGAAGTCATAGGATGAGGGCAGTTTTGATGAAGACTGTTGTAGGAAAACAAAAGGCTTGAACTAACCTTCTCAGCAATTACCCTTGAGGAATACAACAGTGACACTCTAGCCATCAAGGCTTGTTTGATTCGGAGTGTCAAACACAACACTGAATTCTAATTTACACTGAAGTCTAATTTCTTCCCTTTTTGGTAGATGTAAGCCAACAAAAAAGCTTTCAGCTTTTACTATCTGGGAACCTGAAAATGGGCACCCTTTTGTCTCTGTTGACATTCTGCTAAATGCCTATTTGTTTTTCTTTATAATGAGTGGCCTGTGTGTATTAGGCAAATGGTAGAAAGGCACTGTTGTTCAGATTGTGGCATAAATCGTATTAGAATGTATGCTGGTGAATGATGCAGCCAGAATGGCTGACAGTTTGTGTGACATTATAAAAGTGATTGAGTAAATGTAGGAACATGGTCAGCATCAGGGTTAGTCCATGGCTGAGATCCTACATTCTGCTTGCCCATGTAAATCTGCACTCACATAGTTATATGGTGGTTGTGCTATACCACTTTTCCCCTGAACAGTGACATTCTGGAATTGATTGTGCATCTGCTAATGTGCCTGCTTATGGTTCCATTGAAATGAGAAATGCACAGTGGCTGCTTCTGCAGTCCCAGTGAATATTGAGGACATCTGGGCTGTAGATATGTTGCTGTTGTATGTCTTTGGGTCATTTTTCTAGCTTATGGTGACCCTAAAATGAACTCATCACAGGGTTTTCTCAGCAAGATTTGTGCAAAAGAGGTTTGCCGTTGCCTTCTTGCTTCTCACCAATGGCTGCTTTTCATCCTGGAGAGAGGTAACTAGTGGGGTGCCACAGGGTTCTGTTCTGGGCCCAGTGCTATTCAACATCTTCATCAATGACTTGGATGAAGGAGTAGAGGGCATGCTGATCAAATTGGGAGGGGTTGCTAATACCCCAGAGTATAGGATCAAATTTCTAAAGGATCTTGACAGTTTAGAGAGCTAGGCCAAAGCTAACAAAATGAGTTTCAACAGAGAGAAATATGAGGTCCTACACTTAGGCAGAAAAATGGAATGCACAAATATAGGATGGGGGATGCGTGGCTGGATAGCAGTACATGTGAAAGAGATCTGGGAGTCTTGGTAGATCACAAGCTGAACATGAGTCAGCAATGTGATGCAGCAGCCAAGAAAGCCAATGTGATTCTTGGTTGCATCAATAGGAGTATGGTGTCTAGATCAAGGGATGTAATGGTACCACTCTATTCTGCTTTGGCTAGACCTCATCTGGAATACTGTGTCCAGCTCTGGGCACCTCATTTCAAGTAGGATATTGACAAGCTAGAGCGTGTCCAGGGGAGGGCGACCAAAATGGTGAAGGGTCTGGAAGCCATGCCCTATGAGGAACAGCTTAGGGAGCTGAGTATGTTTAGTCTGCAGAAGAGAAGGTTAAGAGAGGACATGATAGCCACGTTTAAATATTTGAAGGGATGTCATGTCAAGGAGGGAGTGGGCTTGTTTTCTGCTGTTCCAGAGACCAGGACAAGGAGCAATGGATTCAAACTACAGGAAAGAAGATTCTACCTGAACCTCAGGAAGAACTTCCTGATGGTCTGAGCTGTCTGGCTGTGGAATCTGCTGCCTCGGAGTGTGGTGGAGTCTCTTTCTTTGGAGGTTTTTAAGCAGAGGCTGGATGGCCATCTGTTGGGAGTGGTTTGGTGGTGTTTTCCTGCATGGCAGGGAGTTAGACTGGATGGCCCCTGTGGTCTCTTCCAACTCTGTGATTCTATGATTCTTTTAAAGCTGAGAGAATATGATTTGCCCAAGGTCATCTAGAGCTCCCCTGAATACTTCCCAGAGGCTTAGGCCATTTCTGCACTACACTGTTATAGTGCTATTAGTCCACTTTCAACCTTCTGAGGAATTCTGGGGTTTATAGTTTGCTGAGGCCAAAGAGCTGCCTAGCTGAGAATTCTAAAGGTCCCTCCCTAAACTACAAACCCCAGGATTCCATAGGATGTTGAAAATGGAATAATAACACTATAACAGTGTAGTGCAGAAATGGCCTCAGACTGTTGAACCTAAAATAACAGAGGCTTTGTTTCTCCTTAAAGATGAATAAATGTATGATGGCATAAGCTTTTTGTGCATCTGATGAACTGGACTGCAGTCCATGAACATCTGTATTGAATAAGTCAATACATTTGTTAAGCTTTTAAGTACCCCAAAACACTCTTTTTTTTGTATTCTGATAAGGCATTGAGTTCCATGTGTTTTCATCTGTTTGTAGGGTACCTGGTGTCTCAAACCTTAAACTCCAGAGTGGGATACAAGTCCCTGTGATGTTCTGGAATTTGGGAGAGCGAGTGTTGTTGCAGTTATTAGATATATTAAGGCAAAGTATAGTTATGTATGCAATGTGTAGTAGGTGTTATAGGATAAAGATCTTTTGGGAGGAGTGAGAGAGTGGAATGCTGGGAGCAAGTGGTAATTGGTGGAACGTTTGAAAGGATTTTAAAAGGCTGGTGGATGACAGTTGGGATTGAGAATGAAATTCTGTCAAAATTAGGAATTAGTATAAGAATTAATGCCAGAGATAGAGGAGAGTTAGGCCATTTCCGCACTAGCCTATTATAGTGCTATTATTCTACTTTCAGCATCCCATGGAATCCTCAAAGGCCCTTCCCTAAATTGCAAACTCCAGGATTCCATAGGATGTTGAAAGTGGAATAATAGCACTATAACAGGCTAGTATGGAAATGGCCTTAGAGTCAGGGTTAGACTTAGAATATAAGTGGGAGCAAGAGACGTGTGTTAGAGTTGACATTAGTCAGGATTTATATATATCAAATAAATAATTTATGACATTATGTTCAATTTTTGTTCAATATTACAGAATGGATCTCAGGGTCTGGCCCTAAAGTCTCACAGTCTGGGATGATACTAATCTGTAGGGATGTAAGTCTTTGTCAATTTCATTCTCACAGGCAAGAAAAAAAACATTAACATTGTGCAATTTTCTAGGTCTATTTGCAGATTAGGACTCATCTGGCACAAAAAACACTTGTGGATTTTTTATACAGAAAGCAGCATTTCCAGTGCAGAAAGTAGCATTTCTTGCATATAAATGTTCTTTTCCATATATAAACTTTCTTCTGTGCAAGAAAATAATGGTTTCTATTTTATATACTGAAAAAAAGGGGGGGAAAGGAAAAGAAAAGAAAACTTTCATGTATCTTGTGAAGAATACATTCCAAAAGTAACCCCTTCAGTATTCTTATCAGGTCTTCCAACATTTAGGAAATTCATTTTTCATCTACCATATGAACATTTAAAATGGTAGACAAAAAAGAAGGGATCTGCTGGGGCAAGGAATTCAGTTCTATATAGCAATTTTATATTACTTGGCATGGACTGAGTTGATTAAAGATCAACCTTCTGATCATCAACCCAAAAACTTAAATATTTCAGTGGAGGGGCTGAAGCTGGGGTCTGGTCCCCACCCCCCACCCCCAGAGAAAGCAGGCCTGAACAACTTGCAGGATACAGCTCACAAGCAGCTGCATAAACCTCTTGGTTTTGTGGTTTGCTCCAATAAGGCTTGATACAGCTGCTTGCAGGCCAGTCATAATAGATGGCTGGTGAGATGTATAATCACCTTGATGGGTCATAGGTTATATAGGCCTGCATTAGAAAATTCCTTTTGATTAGACAATGGATTGAAAACAAATAACACAACAGCCTATATGGTGATGGATGGTTTACTTTAGCCTCTCCACAATTTATCCATGCTCAAAAGTTGGTATGATATTGTTTAGGCATATAATCGGAGCTACTAAACCAGCAATTAATTATGCTATTAATCACTCTGCTTACATTAATTATAGCTCAGAGGAATCACCTAGTAGAATGAAAGTCGCATCCATCTAAATTCAGCCTACTGCTGGAGCATGAAACAAGTTTCAGGACACCACATTAATTCCATGATGCTTCAAAAGAAGGAGGGGGAGTGAAATGTGCACACTATCACCACTTTGTAGACCTATATTCAAACAATGTTTTACTACCAGATGGATCAAGGGTGGCCTTGTGTTCTGCTTTATAAAGAAAACATTTCTCTATCTGAAGGACTGTCCAAAGATAACCATCCAATAGCCCCACTAGAGATAACATCCACTCCAAGTCCAATTCAAAGACAAAGAGCCATAAGAAGGGTGAATTTGCCCATTCATCATTAGTAACTGGACAACAGATTGAGCAGGTACACAAGCTGGCTGGTCTCAATTTTCCTGACTATGGAGAGGCTAATTCTCTTTCCAATTAAATATTTTTATTATAAAATTTTTATTCAGATCAGTTAATGTATGCAGATATAAAACCAGGTGTCCTCTTTGTCATATTTTTGTTTATTTATTTATGTTGCTCATGATACATTTCCACTTTGGAAATTTATAAGAGTTCATAAGAGCTCAAAAACTTTTGGATAAAGTGGAATCACATGGCCCATGGACCACAAACAGGGCCTAGTGCAGCTCTCACCAACCCTACCAAAGGCTCTTAGATCCTCCTAGTTTTCTTTCTTTTTTTTAGAGGACTTTTGACCCCTGTATATAAATTCTTGAAAAGCCTTTTGTGGGTCCCTAGGGGCTCCTAAGATTTTTCATCATGAACCAGCCAAAAATCCTCCAAAATTAGTCTGAAAGGAGAGCAGAAGCAACACACTACCTTGTATCCTGTTGGTTAGTCTCATCTGCAGTGGACCCATTCAATCAATTGTTGAATGGCGAGCCAACATACAGGTAACTCTCACTGATACATTTGATACATATATTAGTCAGGACTAACAATGGGATTTAGGACACTGTCACTTCAGAAATCTGGAGGAGCTGAAAAAGATACAATGTGGCTCTCAGAGTTCTCGCACGTTGTCCATTCCCTGCTTTAGGAACTATTCCAGGCGTAACAAGAGAGAAGTAATCAAAATTTCCACTCATCATTCATTCATTTCATAATTTACATCCTGCCTCCCAAAATGAAAAGTAATATCATCGTGACTTACAAAAACGAAAGGAAAAGAGTAATCCTCCATCACTATAATAAATGAAACAAAATCAGTGCAAATGATAATCATGTGTATAGCATTATAATACAACAATAAATCAATAAAAACAAAAATATTTTTTCATCTTAGTAGTATCTAAAAGGCAATACTGATCCCTGTGGAAATGGAAAGAATAATTCTCACAGGAGGAAAACAAAAACCTGCCACGTTTGTCAACCAGAACCCATTCCCCAGAAAGAATGAAGCCCCAGAGAGAATGCTTTCATCTTCCAGAATGGACAGACATAGTCCAGAACACTGGATTTATTAATGGTATTGAAAAATGTTCTGAGATGTCGAGGAAATCAGCATGATTGTTTTCCTGTTGTAGTAATCAGCCAGGGCAATCACAGTTATTTCAGCTCCCAAAAAAGCCCAAGCCCATACTGAAATGAATTGACATGGTTAGCTTCATCTAAAAGCAGCTAGAATTGTCTGGCTATGAACCACAAAAACAACTTTTTCTCCAAACAACCAGATAGAAATTGTCAAAGACAGTAGGATCCCAGATATGGATTTTTAATGTGGAAGATAAATCACTACATCTTTTAAGACACTTGCAGAAAGCTTTACTACATATGAAGAGGTTCTGAGTTGAAGAATCTATTATCTAGAGCTGACCTCTAGATAGTAGAGCAGCTGTCCTCCTTGCAGAGATCAAAGAGCATTGTCATACACAAGTTTCTGTTGCCCCACTTCTGACAGGGCAGCAAACACAGCCACAAAACAAGTATATGTGTTTGGAAAACCGCTCAGCACAGAGGTCCACTTTTGTAGCACAATCAAAGCAGCTCCAGCTGTTTCTGTTGTTGTTGTTAACTGCCATCAAGGCAGCTTCAACTTACGGTGACCTTATGAAAGGGAGATCTCCAAGTCACTCTGTCATCAACAACCTTGTTCAGGTCTTTCAGACTCTGGGCTGTGGCTTCCTTGATTGAAGCGCTTTCCGCAACTCACCTTTTTGCAGAGCTGGGGATCGTGCAAGCAGCCTCTAGTGAGAGACCCTCGCATCCAGGTTCCTTCAGCTCCACAGCTGCTGACTGCTCACGTGAGAGCCCCTCTTCTTCCTTCTGCAGTGCAGCCTGGGAGTTTCCCAGGCTGAGCTGAGGCAGGAAGCGCAAGCGCCACAGCTTCGGAGCTCCGCACGCAGGGCAAGTGTGCACAGGGCCTCGGAGCGATGCGCGATCATGCACCATTTGGCTCACAGCCAAAAATGAAAAAGTGCGTGATTGGCACCTGCCAGACCCTGGAGGGTCGTGTGATTGCGTTTTGTGGACCAGTCCTTGCAGTCGCACGACGTTCGAGGGACCCTTTTGCATGGCAAATGCCATGAGAAAAGGGCCTGAGTCTATCCATCTGTAATGCAGTCTTCCTCTTTTCCTACAGCATTCTGCCTTACCAATATTACTGTCTTTTCTAGTTACTCATGTCTTCTCATGACATGATAACAGTCTTAGTTTAATCATCTTGGCTTCTATGGAGAGTTCAGGTTTGATTTGCTCAACAAACACGTATTAGCAGTCCAAAGTATCCATTGAACTCGTCTCCAGCACCACATTTCAAACATGTTGATTTTCTTTCAATCAGTTTTCTTCACTGTCCAGCTTTCACAACCATACGTAGAAACTGGAAATATCATGGCATGGCCAATCCTAACTTTAGTAATATATACAGTGATATATCTTTACACTTCAGGAGCTTGTCTAGTTCCTTTATAGCTTTGCTTTCAAGTCCTAGTTTACTTCATATTTCTTGATTACAGTCTCTGCTTCTTAATTGGCCTCTGCAGAAACTGCAGGCTGATACACACAGTGGTTATTGGAAGCAATAGCCAAAGGCAGCTCATCAGGTACCATAGTCAGGTACCACAGTTTTACTCCTGGAGGCCCATTCACACCACACTGTTGTAATACTATGATTCCACTTTAACAGCCATGGCTGCATCCTGTGGAATTCTGGGGTTTGTAGTTTGGGCACGCACTAGAGATTTCTGAAAGAGAATTATGAATGACCCCTCCCCTAAACTGCAAATCCCAAGATTCCATAAGATGTTTCCATGGCTGTTAAAAGTGAAATCACAGAGCTAGAATTGTGTAATATGATGAGGTCTCTTTTAACAGCTCCTTCTGACTACTCATCTGTACATGGTTTGTTTAACTTGGCTCCAGGCAGATTTGATCAGCTTTGTGATTCCTGAACTGTTTGATTTGGTCTCAAAGAGTGATTTACAGCAATTTGTTATTTCATTTATTTTTATGTATGTTATAACTTGCCTTTTCTCAGTGCAGCACCCCAGGCAGCTTACAACATAACTTAGAATAATACTACTAAAAATAAATATGCTATACCATTAAGAAGCTATTTCAAATTCATTAAATATGTGATTATATTAAAACCAAGCAGTGAATTAAAACAATTTTAGAATGTCACAAGAAAGGAGATAAAGATACAACACAGCCCTTTGAAAGAGCTTTTAACATCAGTCAACTAGCAGCCAAAAGTGTATCTCAAGATATGCTGGTAGGAGCAAAGAAAAGAGGGCACCACCCTAGCCTCCTGTGGAAGGGAGTTCTAAAACTTGGGAGCAGCCTTTGAGAAGGACCTCCTTCATATCCTCACCAAATGTGCCAATTAGGGTGATGGGACAGAGACAGAGCCTTCTTTTAAAGATCTCAAAACTTTGCTGGGCTAATACAGAAAGATATGACATTTCAAATAGTCTGAACCTAAACTGTTTAGGGCTTTATAGATCATAACCATCACTTTCCAGTGCCTGGAAATGCAGTGATAGGAACAACTTGTCACAACAAATACTTTCCATTCTAGTTATAATGAGCTGCAGTCCAAAGGCAAACTCACATAAAGTTGGTTACCTTCATTCAAATAGGATGTAACCAAAGTATGTGTCACAATGGTCATATCAGAAATCTCTAAAGAATTATTAACCTGGCATACTGGTTTTAACTGGACAAACATAGTCTTGGCAACCACTGAAATCTCTATGTCAGACTTCAACTCCCTCTCTGCCAGCAAGGGAAGGAAGATGATAGTACTTGCCCAAAGGAGGAGGCAGTGAGGAGTGTCCAATGCAAACAATCAAGTAGAAACACTGAGCCAAGCTGAAGTCAAGGTTAAATTCCAGAAGTCTATAATGCCAGAGGTCCATCCAGGAAGGGTCAAGAGAGCCGGAATACAAGGATCATGAGAGCTTGAGTAGCGATATGCTACAAGCAACCAGCAAGCCACACTGACAGACTTAGCCAACAAAAGCAGGTGTTACTTATCATTGTTCTATTTTCTCAATCTCACCAAAATGGCTGCTGAGCTGCTTGTTTTAGTCTCTTCCATGATTGGAGGCTGGGGGCCAAATCATTGCTGGTCCCCTCTCTCTCTGGCACTGGTTGCAACAACTCTGTCTCAGCTTGTCTTTCAGCTGAGGGAGGTGTTGGCAAAATAGTTTGGTCTATCACTGGCTCTGCTTCTGGCACAATCAATTGCTCATCAACCTCTGAACCACCATCTATCACACTGGGTGTCCTGGTTCAGGGAGGAGTCCAGGAGTACAGTTTTCAGTGGGAGTAAGGATCCTTTCTTAAAGAGAGCACTGTCATACAGCTATAGATGAGAAATTTTACTTTTTGCTACTATAGCTCTCAGAATTCCCCAGCCAACTTTTCCAAATTCATACATGAAGCTCTTTTGAGATTCTCTCTCATTCAATTTTCTTTCCAAGTTCAGTTGAAGCACAGCTTCAGTTATTTTTCTTGTGTTGTTTTGTGCCTTCAAGTCATTTCTGACTTATGGAAACCCTAAGGCAAACCTATGATGGGGTTTTCTTGGCAGAATTTGTTCAGAGGGGGGTTGCCCTTGCCTTCATCTGAGGCTGATGGAGTGTGACTTGTCCAAGGTCATCCAGTGGGTTTTCATGGCCAAGCAGAGATTTGAACCCTGGTCTCCCTATGTTCTAGTCTGAGTCTCAAACTACTATGCCAGACTGACTTGAGTGATACACAAATTATTTTACCTAGCTCCAGAAATTGTTAACATATGGATTTTGTTAAGAGATGACAAAAGAGCAGAAGAGAAGGCAAAGGAAAGATGTAGAAGAGAGAGGTGGAGAGTGGGAGAGGAGATTCAACATGGGGTGATGTAACTAAAAACAGATATAGAAGAATATAATCATCCTCCCTCGCCTGCAGAGCCATCAATGCCAAATAGTGACAAGGTTTATGTTATGAGTTGGCAATCTTTAGCCAAAGCCGCTTGAGCCCCCAAATATCACATTTCTCTTGGAAAGATGATAGATGAGAGAAAAGTATTACACAAATATATATTTGTTGGGACACATTCATTCTGATCTATGACTCACATAGAAAGGTCCTTTGGTATTTAATACTGGATAGCCTTGATTTATTACAAATGTGCAATCACACTATCAAAACATGAAATAATTATGTTTGTTTACATTTGAAGGGCAGCCAGAAAATCCATCATAATATACTGCATCAACAAGAATACAGTTTCTTTACAATGGACAAGAAAATGTGGATGCATGCTTTAAACTCACAGGTCATGATATTTAGGCAGGAGAAGTTGGACTTACCACTAAGCCTGCCATTCCTCATCTGGGTTTTCGGGTCTCATTAATTCAGTTTGAAGGGACTGCTCATGTTTCAAAAACAAATTAACTGATGAAATAAACCAAGGTCCTGAGGAAAACAAGAATTAAAATAGAATATTGAGTAAATATTCCTCTCTTCTTCACCTGTGGCCATTTTGCACAGTTGCAATCTAAGCACAGTTATTTGGAAGTGCCATCTGTTAGAATGACAAATGCTGATATCTCGGGAGTTGTGAGTGAATAGAGTATGTACCCTCCATCTGTCCCAATTAATCCTATGCCATTCTACTTTTCAGCTTCTTTTATACTGTCCCAATTTCTTTCTCTTCCTTCCACTTTCCCTCTTTGTCTTCAGATTATTTCAACTGCTGCAAACTGAATTCAAATTGCAAAAGTAACTGGCATTCAATTAACTCAGGGCCCTTCTGCACTACACTGTTACAATGCCATTGTTTTACTTTCAACATCCTGTGGAATTCTGTGGTTTGTAGTTTACTGAGGCCAAAGTGAGCTGAGAATTCTAAAGACTCCATCTTAAACTGCAAACCCCAGGATTCCATAGAATGTTGAAAGTGGAATAATAGCACTAGAACAGTGTAGTCAGAAACATCCTCAGTGAGAGAAGAAGAGGGGAGGGGAGAGGAAGGAGTGAAATCTTGCCCTTTGCAATAGGCTCAGGCAAAATCAAACTGCTGCAGCATTTCCTTGCTTGTGTGTTCTTTCTCAAAAATAACTTTTGCTGTCTTGAGCATGCTCTGATGTTGCTAGGCCTCACATCTCCCAGTTTTCATGTGTAAAATGTTGGTGAGCATGAAAGCAGATGAGAAATAGGATACAGACAGGCAGTAGAACAAATCAATAGGAGCTGATGGCTTCCATATTAGCGGAGTGGTGGACCTTCTATGGGTTTTGCTTCAAACATTAAAGGAGTTTTCCAAGATGTTTCTGAATTGTATTTCCAAATAGGGTCTTGAGCAAAGAGGGAGGGAGGAACAGTCTTATGTTGGAAGTGGAGGCAGGTCCTTCTTCTGTCCTTAGAAGTGGTTAGAACAAGCCTGGACAGACCTTTGCAGCTGATTAGTAGCTAGAGAGACAGAGCTATTCATGACAGACCTCAGCTGTTGCTGCATGCTTGGGGGAAGCAGTTGGGCAGAGGATCCCATTAGTATATCAACACAGATTTTCACCAACATGGTATGGAAAGCCAGTGTGGTATAGCAGTTTGAGCACTGGACCATGACCCTAGAGACCAGGGTTTGAATCCCCACTCAGCCATGGAAATCTACTTGGTGACCTTGGGCAAATTACATTCTCTCAGCCTCAGAGGAAGGCAAAGGCAAACCCACTATGAACAAATCTTGCCAACAAACCCCTGTGATAGGTTTGCCTTATAGTCACCATAGGTCAGAAACAACTTGAAGGCACACAACAACAAGAAAACACTGTGAAATTAATGGGATTACCATAGGTCAGTAGGCAATTTGAAGGAACATGCGCACAACATGATGTAAGTTCTTGGCCCAAGAGTCCCAGTATGGACTTCACAATATACTTTTCTTGCTGATGAGTTCTTGGTTTGATTAGCCACTGATGGGGAGCATCTAAGTGGAAACAAATGGGCAAGTATGCATCAGCATTTTCCTTATGAATAACAAACTGGATTCCGCCTTAGCTACTTGTACAACAGATACAGGCCCTTTTTGCACAGGAGTCACCATATGAAAGGGCCTCTAGAGCGTCAAACAATTGTGAGGATCCGTCCACATGACATCCTCGAAATTGTGCAATGCTGCCAGGGCCAGCAGGCACCAATCGCGCACTATTTCATTTTCGGCTTCAAGACAAAAATGGTGCACGATTGCGCATCACTCCAAGGCCCCATGCACACTTACCATGCGTGTGGAGCCTCTGGAGCCGCAGTGCTTGTGCTTCCTGTCCCAGTGAGAAAGGAAGAGAAGGAGCCCTCATGCTGCCTACTCACTAGCAGGCAGCAGCTGTGGAGCTGAAGCAGCAGGGATGCAAGAGCCCCTTGCAAGAGGCTGCTCTCGCGATCCACACACCCCAGTGCCACAAAAAGGTAAGGTGTGGAAAGGCCCACAGACTCAATCTAAAAGCTTTATCAAATCCACAGCCACAAAAGGCAGAAAAGCCCATTTGTTGTCATGCTCTTTCACAATGGATGGAAAAGAATGAAATGAAAACAGTAATTAAAACTCTTGTCCATAAGGTAATGAAGGAGGGATAAAGTGAGTATGTACCGCTAATCCCCCAACTATGCTGAACAGGAAGTAATAAATGAGAGAAAAAATATGAGCGAGAGTTTTAATTAACATTACTGGAATATTTGCCGAACAGAATCTTGGCTATGGAAGTCATGGCTACATAACACTGTGCCATGAAGAGTACTGTTTTAGTTCTTGTTTTAGCTGATTGCACAAAGACAATGCCTTAGCAGTGTTCAAAAGGTTCCAGAAGCAACCATAGTTTCATTTGGGATATTTTAAAGAAGTAGGATTGTGCTATCATCCCCTGCAAGTGTCCCACTTCAGCTAGGATGGCCAAACTTCCATTTTGAGAGGACTTTATTTATTTACATCTCTCCTTTTTTTCCAATTCAAGGCTCAAGGTGGCTTACAACAGTTAAACATGGCTTAAAAATTCACTGCATAAAAAAAGTTTTAAAAATAATTACACTATCAAAAAAATTAAAACCAGCTAAAACATAAACCTTTAAAAAAATGGTGGTGCTGATAGAATAGCCAGAACATTATACAAGACCTGTTCTCCCTAAGTAGTTGGTCCTTAAAGGCTGCTGTAACCAAAAAGGTCTTTGCTTGTCTGTGAAAAAATAGCATAGAGGGTGCAAATCTAACTGCTCTGGAAAAGGAGAGCCAGAGCTTGGGAGCAACCAAGAAGGCCCTTTCTTGTGATCCTAGATGTACCTGTGAGGATGGTAGAACAGAGACAAGGGCCTCCCTAGAAGATTTCAGAACATAGGCAGGTTTGTATACAGTCCTTCAGATATCCTATTCATTGTAAAATATGCTGTGCCCATATGTGCATGTGCACATGTGTGTGCATACACACATGCATACAAAGAACATTGTATTTGTTGATTTGGGTTTTTTTTTCAGGCTTTCCTGAACTCAGTACATAAATTTTGAAGTTTCTTTATTTCAAATAATTCTTTCTCATTATAACTTCTGCCCTCCTGTTGCCTAGCCACACCCTTTTGACCATACTCTGATGTATCTTGGAAAGAAGTGACTAGTGGGGTGCCACAGGGTTCTGCCCTGGACCCAGTGCTATCCAACAACTTTATCAATGGTTTTGATGAGGGAATAGAGAGTATTTTTATGAAATTGGAAGATAACACCAGATTAGGAGAGGTAGCTAACACCCCAGAGGACAGGATGCAAATTCAAAATGACCTTAACAGAATAGAGAGACAGGCCAAAATGAACAAAATGAATTTCAATACAGAGAAGCATAAAGTACAACATTGGGCAGAAAAAAATGAAAGGCACAGATATAGAATGGGTGACACCTTGCTTAATCACAGTAGATATGAAAGAGATCAAGGATTCTTAGTAGATCACAAGCTGAACATGAGTCAACAGTGTGATGCAATAGCTAAAAAAGCCAATGCTGCATCCATAAGTGTATAATGTCTATGGCCCTTTTCGCATGGTGTTTTTAAAGCGTATTAGGCACGCTCCCTCCCCCCTTCACGAACCGCTGTACCGCATGACGTTCTGGTGAACCAGGTGCTATCACGGCCACGGATATTGCTGATAGCGCATTTTCCTAAAAGGCGAAAATAACCTCCCTTTCGCGCATCGGTCGCACAACCAGAGGGCTTGCAGAGCCGTCATCCGGTGTGCTTTCAGGAAGGACCAAGGAGTGGGTGGGGTGTGAGCAGTCCCTGCTGCCTGTCCCTCACTCAGCAACTCCCAGGGGACGCTCTGCCCAGCAGCAGGCTGGCCGCTGCCCCCATTGCAGCAGGGAACACTGCACGACACGTTACCATGAGAGGCCACTACGGGGCTGCATTGCCACTCACACTCAAGATGACAGCAGCCCCTGGGGTCCGCCGACTGTGTTGTTTTTTTAAAAAACCTGGCACTATCGTTAGCATGTTAGCACGTTGCCGGCGTAGTATGAAACAGCCTGTTGGCAGGATCTATCCTGCTAACGTTAGCACGATCGTCGACGAAACAATAAAAAAAGAAAAACCACTGACCAATCAGTGGGGTGGGAACAGGGTGGGACCTGGGTGTGGCCCAGGATGCCGACATGCGGACAAGGCACTGGGTGGGGACTGGTGCTCTCTCGCGAATGCCCTACCGTGTGCAGATTGCAAGGGGCTCTCTACTGGGCCTCTTGCAGTATTGGCAATATCGTGAGGGCTCTAGTTCATCACGCTATCAAAGTAAGGTGTGAAAAGGGCCTATGTCAAGGGAAGTGATAGTACCATTCTATTCTGCTTTAGTCAGATGCCATCTGGAATACTGTGTGCATTTCTGGGCACCACAGTTCAGGAAGGATATTGACCAGCTGGAATGAGTCCTGAGGAAGGTGACCAAAATGGTAGAAAGCCTGGAAGCTATGCACTCTGGGAAGCAGCTTGGAGACTAGGGCCATTTCTGTACTACACTGTTATAGTGCTATTATTCCACTTTCAACATCCCATGGAATCCTGGGGCTTGCAATTTAGGGAGAGGCATTTAGATTTCTCAGTCAGAGAGCTCTTTGGCCTCAGTAAACTACAAACTCCAGAATTCCACAGAATGTTGAAAGTGTAGTATGGAAATGGCCTAGATATGTTTAGCTTAGAGAAGAGAAGGGTAAGAGGTAACATAATAGATATGTTTAAATATCTGAAGGGAAGTCATACAGAGAATGGAAAAAGCTGTTTTCTGCTGCTCCAGAAATTAGGACATGGAGCAATGGCTTCAAACTTCAGGAAAAAAGATTCCATCTAAACGTTAGGAAGAACTTCCCGATGGTAAGAGCAGTTCAACAGTGTGATATGCTGCCTCTGAGTGTGATGGACTCTCTTTTTTTAGAGGTTTTTAAACAGAAGCTGGATGACCATTTGTCAGGAATACATGTCAGGGGATTGGACTCAATGGCCCTTGTGGTCTCTTCCAGTTCTACGATTCTATGATTGTATAAGCAACTGATTTGCCACTGAACAGAATGCTGGATTACATAGGTTTGAACCACAACAACTCTTTAATCTGTTCCAGCATGATTCTACTTATGTTCACATGTTCCTCCTCTTCTGGGGCCAATTCCACAACTCACCTTTTTGCGGAGCTGGGGTGCAGGGATCGCACAAGCAGCCTCTAGCAAGGGGCTCTTGCATCCCAGTTCTTTCAGCTCCGCAGCTGCTGCCTGCTTGTGCGAGAGCCCCTCCTCTTCCTTCTGCAGTGCAGCCTGGGGTTTTCCCAGGCTGTGCTGGAGCAGGAAGTGTGAGCGCTGTGGCTCCAGAGCTCCACACACACGGCAAGTGCGCACGGGGCCCCAGAGCAATGTGCGATTGTGCACCATTTTCAGCTCGCAGCCAAAAATGAAATAGTGCGTGATCGGTGCCTGCCAAATCCTGTAGCGTTGCGCGATTGTGAGTGCATCATGTGGACCACTCCTTGCAGTCGCGCGATGCTCCAGGGGCCCTTGCACATGGCAATTGCCGTGCGAAAAGGGCCTGGGTCTCATTCATTCAAATTGTGAAGAGGTATGCATTCTGTGGGCAGACACTCATCTTCTCATGATGTTTTAGGCATTATACTTTTTCAGAAAAGATTGATAAGAGTGGATAGAAAAAGCATGAGTTACTTGAGCAGTCTGTGGGGAAAACTACAATTAGTGCCTTTTCAAACAAATAGCATTATTGAAATGATGAATATAGGGAGACTTTATTCAGGCTGTTATGGTAGGGCAGTCTGTTTTAATTTCAAAATAGCAAAAAGCAGAACATTACTTTTTTTTCCCAGCTGGTCGCTCAAACTTTGACTTTTGTGTTTAGTTTTCAAGATGCCAGAGACTTTTTTAAAAAATTGTAAATATTTGGTTACTCATTCAAACTAAAGCCAATCTATTGCATGTTTATGATCTGCCCATTTCAGTCTTAAGGGTATTCTCTATGTTGTCTTAAAAATACATTAGCATGCTTTACAAATATTTAAATTAAATGCAGACTCTCTTCTGCAGCTGCATCCAGACCTATTTTTCTTATGCCCCAATGGATTTTCTTTCACTTTGTGAGAGAATAAGGGTCAGGGGGCTACAGCTTCAGTGCATACTCAGCACAAGCTAATGTACTGAGTCAGTTTTATGCACATGATAAAACTCAAAAATCAGGTTCACAGAGAACAAATTAATGTTTATAAAAGGACAGAGTTTTAGCTTATTGGAGACATGTTCTCCATGACAGTGGAAGTGTGAGGACTGAATCTTCAAACTAGTACCTCAGCTGGTTCAAAAGCTTACTTGTGTTTACGTGGGAAAATGTGCACACCAAATGTTCTCACACATTTTCCATCCCTAACCCTTCTCCTTTTGTTTATGAGGCCAATGGCAGACATAAGGAAAAGAAGATGAAAGAAAGGCACAGAGGAGTGAATGTAAATTTTCTTGGCAAGAGCAAAGTTTTTTTTCACCTATGCTAGCTTTTCTGAAGGAAAAACAACAGTATATGTCACTTTAACTACCTGAACCAGTACATATTGATTGTTATATTGCTTTTGGTGGAGGCCTTTCAGACAAGCTTCCTTACGATTCAGGCTTCTTTTAATTTCCACTTTATGATTCAGCTGTAATTTGGACATGAGAAATGCCTTTTTTCACCTATTTATGGGAGTATAGCTCTGTGTCAGAGGGTGGCAAGCTCATTGGTTGGAAGTGAATTTCTCCCTTTCATCCTTCTTGCATGCCTCAATATCTGAGACAGATGACTGAACTACTGTGTCTTTAATATCTGTGGACAAGCAAGCCATGTAGAAGTGAACAAAGTTTAATCTGTTATAGTAGTTCTGCTTATGTTCAAGGTACAAATGCCCCATCATCCCATGTAACTGTAGATCTTGAAATATTTCTGCACAATATGTGACAAACCGTTACCACAATCTGCATAAATTGAACACAGTCTTCTGGAGGTCCAGAGATCTAGATCTTCAACTTTTGCTGTCTGGCTAACTGTGATATTAGAAGTGGCAAGGGATGTTACCATATGTGCTTCTTTTCATGTGTTTGTCTCAATCACACATAAAGTAAGGGAATATTCAGGGAAAGAATGCCACACTTCTGCCAAGCACAATTCCCATCTCTCATTTACAACTCATGAACTCATCAGCATGAAAAATCGTGGCATTATGCCTAACCTGATTTCTGTCTTCTCACTCTCAAGCAAGTCAGGAATGATAAACCAAGGAGAAACCCTGGTTTAAGGGTTTCTAGGCTAGGAGTCGTACTTTGCACATAATGTTGTTGTGGGGTTTTTTAGTAGCTGCGATGGGACAACTCCAGAACACATGCATTAAGGCAGCAGTAACAGTACTACATCAGTTTGCAAACTCCAATAGCTTGCTGATTGAAAAAGCCCTTTCTTGAACAGACATCATGGTGACCAATATACCCAAAAGATCAATTTCTGCTGTAATAGATCTATAGACATACTAGTTACAGATGTTAAAATGGACGGCCATTGATTAGTCAAAACTGGATGTTCTAATTCTCTATTCCATTCTTGCTGTAAACTGCTCATATGAGATTTATTTATAGATAACAGAAATGGATAGTTGATTAGCCTCAATTAATATTAAGAGAACCTCAGATGCACTTAAAGCTCCAGGATTGGACAAAAACTCATTATCAACAACAAATATGTGATTTAAATTAACAATCCTATTGTTGGCCCATACTTTCCGTAAAAATGATTGTTTTAAAAAATGTGGGGGTTTTCGTAATGAGATCTTTGTTTAGCTAAAGGAGACATTGGGACAATTCCAAATCAGAACCAGGAAGGGACAAAGTCATTTGGAATAACTGAATCAGGGGAAGTAATAAGTCTGGAAGGAGGGGACATCAGGACCTCAAACATGTTCCTTTTACTATTAAAGTAAGACACATACACACATATCTGAGAACAAAATAGCAGAGCTCCGATAAATTACCTTTTTGGACCAAACCTCACACAATGCCACCAGCCATCATGGCCACTGGCCATGATGGCAATTGATCTGCGGGCTGTAGTCTGAAAAAGGTAATGTTCCCAAGTTCTTAAAAACAAATGTGCAATATGCTTGATACTCTCCATCTTGACATGTGCCCATCTGGTTCTAAGATGCAGAAGCAGAGGCCTGAGGAAGCACTGTGCTGGGCTCAGAGTAGAACAGTTGTGCTGTCCTGGGCTATGCAACAAAATAATATCAACAACTCAAAGCAAAGACTCTATATACCATCTATGGCTTTCCTGGTAATAACTACTTGTTCTTACCTACTTTATTTGATTACTTTAATAGGTACTATTAAATTATTTAGAATATGTGAAAATTACTTGTTCTTTACTATGTACCAAGCTTATTTTAATACTGTAATGCATTTCTTAGTTTTCAACCACTCTTCTTTCCCACCCTATCCTGAAACAGCACAGAGAATAAGAGGCCGGGAACCCCCATAAATGAATATGCTCAAGAACAGCTAAGAGAAATTATCAAGAAAATGCAAGAAAGGACCACCACGTATAAAGAAAAGCTGACGGATCCAGTCATCTCATCACCTGAACCCAGTCCAACAGCTAGTAAGTTAACGGAATTTGTAAATCCCACCCAATACCCTGCACTGAAAGTGTTTAAAGGAATACATTGGTATTTTAAAAAATCAATTTGCTTTACACCCAGCCAGGCTAGTACAGAGAGCCAACATGAGTGTTGGATGACCACTCTGGAAACCAGGGTTCATATCCCTGTTCAGCCATGGAACTGGGTGACCTTGGGCATGTCATGCACTTTCAGCCTCAGAGGCAGACAAAGGCAAAGTCCCTCTCAACAAATCCTAAGGATTGCTGTAAGTCAGAAATGACTTGAAGGCATGCAACAACATATCTGTACAACTTGTGTTCTACCAAATCAAACTTTAGTCACTGGCTAGGGAAAGGCCGCTCTTGAGGGTTGTCCTCACCTCAGTACATCAATAATATTGTGCGTCCACCCCAAATTTTCCCCATACTCCCTTGAGGGAATTTAACATAAAAAAAACCCATTTTACTTATGGCAACACTGCATACACCCAGAAGTGGATACTGTGGGAACCTGGAGAGGAAGGGAAGGAATGCTACAAAAGGGGAAGGAGGTGAACAGTTCTAACAAGGCATATAATCAAAGCTGACATTATTATAAAGAGAACATGAAGCAGTTGTATTAGGCAAATTCTTGCAGGGATGTCATTTTTGACCCTGCAACCTTCTGTGCTCATGCTCCAGTTAAATTAGAGAATGAAAGTATCTAACTATGCAGTGCTATACATGTCTATTCAGAAATAAGCCCACGGAATTCAATGAGATTTACTCCCAGCTAAAATGTATAGGGTGGCAACAGCTGGAACTATATTTTCCTCCTACTGGGGAACTGGATGGCTAGTGAACTTAATCATTCAACACTTTTTAAAATGCTGAATTCTGTCTAATGTCTATGTATCTAATGAATGCATGTTTCTGATGTTTCTGATTCTGAGGGAATGGTGCTAAATAAGTTTCACATTATTCAACTAATGCTAAAGATATCATTGCACAGGCAAGGACATAGAACAATACTAATTTTAATCCCTTCTCACCACTTTTCTGAAGTAGTGCAAACTTTGTTGACAGTTGTTAACAGAGATCCCTTAGTGTCTATTCAGTTGTGTCATTATATCAGCGTAATTTAGTGCATTTCTATAGCTGTTGTTGGGTACTTTCAAGTCATTTCCGACTTAATGATGACCCTAAGGTGAAGCTATCATGGAGTTTTCTGGGGCTGAGAGTGTGTCATGTATCCAATGTCACCCAGTGGGTTTCCATGACCAAGTGGGGAATCGAACCCTGATCTGTAGGGTCCTAGTCCAACAATCAAACCACTCTGCATCCCACTAAGATGGTAAGTGATCCTGGCATTATGCAAGCAGTTTTCATGTTTGTGTAAAGTTTGCAATGTGTCTTTTACAATTGTATGCAGAGTGGCATAATTCAATATAACTGTGCCAAAGAGAATTTTCACTCTTTCTGCAATAAACTGGATTTAGGACCTAATGTATAGTTTGCGGGAGCTGTCAGTATTCTTGGTGGTTTTGAGAAACTTGCATTAAAAGCTGCTGTTTTGGAATCTTATCTAGCACCCAAAAAACAGCCCCCACCTCCTCCACCAAAGGAGGAAAAAAAGGAAGAAAAAAAGGAGGAAAAAAAGGAAGAAAAAAAGGAGGAAAAAAGGAGGAAGAAAAGAAGGCAGAAGAAACCAAGCCCGAGGAAGACCATTACTGTGATATGCTGTGTTGTAAATTCAAGAGGCCACCCATGAAAGAATATATGAAGAAACTGAAGCTACCAGAAAGTATAGATGCATACACAGGTAAACTGGGTGCTTCCTTTCAAAATGAGGTGCTTTAGGCTGAATGAGATTATACTGGCATGTAATACACTTACAGAAGCCTCTGCTGACTTCAGAGTTACTTTAAGATGTAGCCAACTGCAGCAGTTCGAAGGGAAAATTCTCTGTGCTAGAACCCTTCAGAGACCTAATGAACTGCCCAAAACACACACCCAAAATCTGAAATAGGATGAGATGGAAATTCATCAATTTCCTGACTGGGGTCAGATTTGGAATTCCCAATCTCTGAAGAAATTTGCATGAGAAGAAAAAAGGCACATTAAAGCAGAGCTTTCCAAACTGTGTGTCGCAACACATTAGTATCAGCTGCAGTATGTAGGTATGTCACGCAAATGTAACATGTGGAGGGGCTGCCTTTCCTGCTGCTGCTGTGGGCCTGGCCCAGGTGAAGGGGCTGCCTCTGCCGCCACCGCGGGCCAATGAAGCTGCTGGCAAGGGTGGTGGTGATGGGCCAGGTCTGGGTGGAGGGACTGCCTCTCCCACCACTGCCACTCTGGGCCAAAGAAGACCCCAGTGAGAGCAGCAGTGGGCCAGGTTCAGGTGAAGGGGCTGCCTCCATTTACTGAATTACTTGCTGAATTACTATGTCGTGAAATGATGCATGTATGAAAAGTGTGTCACCAACATGAAAAGTTGGGAAAGCTTTGCGTTAAAGGGTTCCACAAATTGTGGGAAATTGTTTATTTGTTCCTGGAACAACATAAATCACACACTTGTGGTTTATGTTGTGCAAGAGTTTGAGAAACTGCACAATTCTGTAGTAAAAACCTACACTCACTGTCTTCACTACACATGGAAAACTGGACAGCATTCTGAGAAAAAAGATCTCACTTGCTTATGTTGTTTTTTTCCAATATACTCAAGAAAAGTACACAAAATGCAGAACTAATTTGTACATACTTCTGTACAAACAACACAGTGAAGCGTTCAACACTGTTGCTGTGATTTTTTCTGATTTGAAAGTTGTGCAACCCCAATATTACACAGTAGGAAAAGAAAAACAATTGAATCTGCAGTCACATGTAGTTTTGTTGTATAATATTGCTGGGTTTTGCAACATCATTTTTGTTGTGCAACATTTTTGTTCTGCAATGTCACTGATATTTTCCTTAGAATACAACAATGTTTCACAAGGAAAATGTTGCACAAAAATCCAGCAATATTGCACAAAAAATGTCACAAAGTTTTGTTGAACAATATTGCTGTAAATGTTGTGTGACATTTTTGTTGTGCAGTGTTGTTGTTTTCTATGAAAAAAACAGGAATCTTGCACAAAACACTTGGATGCCTGGAAATAGTCTTTTTTGTGCAAAAAAATGGGGAAGCCGCATGTCTTCTAGAAAACTGCAGTTTTCTGGGCAACCTATGTAGCTTTTGTAGAAAGGCTGCATAGTGTGCCATCACTGCTGGGGAGGCAATCCCAAGTGTCTTGAAGCTGTGTGACAAAAAAACCCACAACTCCTATTTTGTTCTCAAGATGTGTCAGGACTTGGAAAAATCAAGATTGTCCATCCTTATTTTGATTTTTTTAAAAAGTCAAACTGTGCAGGTTAGCTGAATGTCATGTCCAGGAGCCCTGGCACAGTGGTTAAATGCCAGTACTGTAAGCCACAAGGTTGTGAGTTCGATCCTGCTGGGCTCCAGGGTTGACTCAGCCTTCCATCCTTTCGCAGGTCGGTAAAATGAGTACCCAGCTTGTTGGGGGCATGTATAGAAATGTTTCGAAATACATGCTATTTGTAAGTTGTTCGCCACCTTGATCCACATGGAGAGGCGGGATACAAATAAATAATAAAAAAAATGTCTGAACTGGTTCTCATATTGCACTTAGATTCACAAATTTATCATTTTTTATCATTGGCTGTTTTCCTTTATACTTTGGAACAAGGCATTCCCTAGCTTCCAAGGAAAAGAGTACTTTTAAGAGAAATGCATGTATTTTTTTTTCCAGATCGTCGCTATATAGGATGGCTGTTCCTGGTTACTGTTGCTTATAACTGGAACTGCTGGTTCATTCCACTGCGCTTAACCTTCCCAGTTCATACAGCAAGCAACATGATATACTGGATTGCCATAGACTTCTTGTGTGACTTGTGCTACGTCTGTGATCTGTTGTTGTTTCAGCCCCGAGTACAATTTGTGAGAGGTGGAGATATAATAGTAAGTAAAGTATGTGGAGTTAAGACATAGAACAATCACTTGATCATTGAAATAGCACCTGAAACAGAGAGGCCCAGATACATGTCATGGAGCTGAGTAGGTATCATTCATCCACTTATTATCTCTCAAGCAATTAAAGCAGTAAAATATATTAACTGGTACTTATACAATGGGATTTTATTTTCTCATGGGTAACACTTGTTAGAAATACCTTAGGAATTACCATACCTTATCTTAGGAATTAGATCCAGTTGAAATACATAGATTTGAAATCCTGTGTCTCTAATTCCCCAAACTGTGTTGTCCAGTACCTCTAACTTTTCACCATATTCCTCAGTCCAATCTGTATTCAGAGTTGTTAACATACAGAGGTTCGGTTTCTGGCAGAATACACTACCCTCCTCCTTGCTGTTAGACAAGCAACTAGTGAGGCCCAAGAGCATTCTGGCTGAAAATTCTAAAGACCCCTCCCTAAACTGCAAAACCAGGATTCCATAGAATCTTCTTAGGCAGCCAATCATATGAAGTCTTCTCTGCCTGACACAGACAAACAGACAAACTTTGACTTTTATATATTAGGTAAGCATGCTACTTATATCATTATGAGTCAGCACACTGTAGTCAGTCAGCCTGCATGGTGTAGTGGTCTAAGCATTGGACTGCAACCCTGGAGACCACAGTTCAATTCCCCACTTGGCCCTGGAAACCCACCGGGTGACATGGGGTGTGTCTCACACACAGAGACACAGCGACAGAAAACTCTGTGATAGGTTGTCCTTAAGGTTGCTATAGGTTGAAAAAAGTTCAAATTCCCACTCTCAGCTATGGAGACTCACTGGGTAACACTAGACAAATCTCAGCTTCAGGGGAAGACAAGGGCAAAGTCCACTGAATGCATCTTGCCAAGAAAATCCCATGATAGGTTGCATTAGCATTGCCGAAATTCAGAAATGGCTTGAAGGCACCCATCAAAGTACAAAATTAAAGATAAGGTAAGCTGTCCTTCAAAAATCTATTCTGTATGGTACCATAATCCAAGGTTCACTAATTTCATTGCACTAGGTTGCTTCCCAATGGGATTTTGTTCAGTAGTCTTGATTATGCTTTGCCTTGCTCTGATAGCAAAGTTCTTTTATCAATAAAAAATAGATTTTTCCTAGATATAGGCAAAATCTAGCAGATGGGCAGAATTGTGAATTTATATTGTAAAACAGAGGCAGATATAACACTTTTGGAAATGCGTGCTTGCTTTGGAAACCTCCTCCCTATTTTTTGTCTGAGTATACCTTTCTCTCAAAAGTTGAATTTCTGGGGAGTTCTTTGAATTTTTAGCAGGAGTTATGAGCCACTGTGGTGTAATGGTTTGAGCATTGGACTACAACCCTGGAGACCATGGTTCAATTTCCACTCAGCCATGGAAATCCACTGAGAGCATCACATACTCTCAGCCCCAAAAAACGCCATTATCGGTTCAGCTTACAGTTGCCATAAGTCACAAACGACTTGAAGGCATACAACAACAAAATACAGAAACAGCACAGGAGCTTTCTTCAAACACCACTGCCAAGGCTAAACTATGTGCTACAGTTTGAGAACCCTATATTTGTTTTAAAGAAAGTTAAAAATGGATTGGGATCATCATGCATGAGGAGTATGAACTGTAACAATTCTTCAACAACTGCCACAAAAGTATTAATTGGGTTAGTTTCATAAACATATCCCACTGATCCAATTGTCTCTCCACATAGTGAAATGCACCACTCAGAGATTTGAAAAGGTCCAGAAGCAAATGTACAATGCAGTTCCTGATCCAGTGAGGCATGTGAATTGTAGATGATCCAGAATAAAGCTTGCTTATCTTTAAGAATATTCTTGTTTATTTTCAGTGAAAAAAAGTAGTCACAAACATGCATGCAATTATTTTAAAATGAGTGGGGAAGCATGCAGTTTTGCTCTGGGTGCTGTCAAGTGACAGAAGTACAAAGATCTATTTCTTTTTAGACTTCTATTGAATTACCTTTGGTAAGGGAATAGCAATAGCTCTCAGTTAAAAATAAATAGCTAATCATTCTTAATAGATGCACTGTTGACAATTCCAGTGCTAACAAAGGCACATCCACCTGGCTTCCGAAAATATGTTTATTTACATATGTAACAATACTGCCTGAAGACCCATACCCTTCATCTTCAGAGTGACTGCTCTGTATAGGGAGTTTGTTCTTTAATGGGCGGGGGGAAGCATTGGAATAATTCTACTAAAATTGAAGATAACCATGATATCTCACTTTCTTTGCTCTCACCTCCAGTCATTTGAGTAGGTTTACTAGGTTTCATGTATTGTAAGGAATGTCCCTTATTAAAGAATTGGAAATCTTATGCTGTATGAGCATTAAGTGAGACCCCCAAAAGTCCTGTATTTTGGGGTACAGGGCCAAAATGCAGCTCTCAAATTATACACCAGATGCTGGGGAACAGTCTGTTGTAAGTGCAGCTGTCCCCCATTCTTCCCACCACAGACTTAACAGTGCACGTGGCCTGACAGAAATAAAATTCCTGCCCTCACTATGGATGCTGGTTTGGGGGCTACTGTGGGATCTGAGGTCTTGTGGGAACTTGGAGTTCTTAAAGGAGCCTTTCCCTCTCAAATCTTGAAGTGAGACTTCTACACACAGGCCTGACATGCTCCATCCAGTCATATGTTGAGTGGCAATCGCTTTGGAAGGCATCCAAAGTAACTTTTCTCTATGTCAACCAACCACTGATATGCTAACTGCTAGGCAAGGTTCATAAAGGTGGGAGAAAATGTACACAATTAATACCTGATAGCCTACTTTGCAGCTTGTAGACAATTTGATTCTAAGTGGTAACATCCAGGCTGGGGAAAGAATTCAGTATAGGGGTTGGCAGTTTAAAACAACAATCCTGTGGGACCTGGAAGACTAAGCAATTTTATTATCATTCCTGCTAATAGTCAATCTGATGTGTCATAAATTTTGACAATCCCTTATTGCTTTTCTGAAAACCTGGGAACCCTAAATATACTGAGTCACACCACTGGTCAATACTAATCAAAAGGAGCTCTCTAAGGTTTCAGGCAGGATTCTTTCCTAACACTACATGGAGATACCAGATATTCCTTGGAGGTCATCCATCCAAGTATCCACCAGGCCCACTTCTGCTTAGTTTCTGAAAACAGGCAAGGTGAATGGTATTTAAAGGGAAATTTGAGATTCATAACCATACTATCTTAATCCCTCCATTCTAGAAGAAATGTCCACTCACCTACATAGACTTCTTTTCAGTTATATTTCTTCTCCTTCTCCTGATAGAACCTCAGTACTGTGAAAATTGCATGTCTCCTTCACAGTTCAATGCACTGGGTGTTCTGAGGCACTATGGTAGAGCCCATGCTTTGGAGACAGACAGTTCCAGATTTAATCAATGACAACGCTAAGGAACAATGAGAAAGACCCCCTAGGAAACCCAGGAGAGTTGCTGCCTTTAGAATAGACAATACCGTATCAATTAGACCAGTGCTTTGACTTTTAAAAAAGAATATATTAGTTTTGTATTATAACATCATCCTTGATTCCCTGCAACAGTGGTACACAAAACTGTGTGTATATGTGCTTCAAGTCACCTGCCAACTTATGCCCACCCCATGAATTTCATAGGGTTTATTTTTAACTTTTCAATAAACTACAAAACCTTAATATCAAGACAAAAGATGTCAAATGTTTTGTTTCACAGTCAGCCAAAAAAAAAAAACCTTAAATGTCTTTGGAAATCCAACTTTATTTTACCCCTTATTTTCAATAAAATAATTTCAAATTACAGTAAAATTGTATTTTTCTTTCCTTCCTTTACCAATTTGAAATTTTCAATCAGACCTAGTTGCCTTTCCTTATTATACCAGGTTGTCATAGATAATCACCTATAAATCTTTCCAAAATTGAGTGATGACCAAATTGGCAGCTACTAATAAATAACCAATTAAAAGTTTGTGAGATGCCTTGAAAAAAGCCCAGGAGAGCCAGTTCTGGAATCTTTGTATATTTTTTGTTAGTGATAGTAGTTAATTTAGAAAGGACTACATCCCAAAATATACATACTTCGCTAGAGAACCACTATAAAGGGTGATTTGTTGTTAACTGCCATCAAATGGATTTCGACTTATGGTGAGCCTATAGATGAAAGACCTCCAAGTCACTCTATCATCAACTGACCTGCTCAGGTCTTGCAGATTCAAAGATATGTCTGCCTTGATTGAGTCTATCCATCCTTGATTGAGTCTATCCAGTCTTCCTCTTTTCTACTGCCTTCTACCTAACCAAGCATCATTGTCTTTCCTAGTGAGTCATGTTTCCCAAAGTATGAAAGCTTCTGTTTAGCCATCTTGGTTTCTAGGGAGAATTCAAGGTCAATTTGCTCTAGGATCATTCATTTGTCTTTTTAGCAGTCCAGGGTATCCGTAGAACAATTCTCCAGCAGCACATTTCCAATGAGTTGATGAGTTGATTGTCTTCCTATCAGTGTCCTGCTTTCACAACCATACATAGAAATTGGAATTATGATGGCATGGACAATCCTAACTTCAGGATTCAATGATACGTCTTGACACATGAGGATCTACTCTAGTTCCTTCATAGCTTCCCTTCCAAGCTCTAATCTTTTTCTGGTTTCTTGACTGTAGTCTCCATTCTGATTAATGACTGAGCCAAGGTATGGAAAATCTTGAGCTATTTCAATGTCTTCATCTTCTACTTTCTCTTTGTAGTGTTCTAAACCTGGCTTTGCACTTTCTTCAGTAATCATTCAAAGTCTTTGCTGTTTTTTGCTTTGTGTCATCTGCATATCTTAAATTGTTCGTATTCTTTCTTCCAGTTTTCATGTCTCCTTCCTCCAAGTCTAATCCTGCTTTACATATGATATGTTCAGCACATAAATTAAACAGATAAGATGATAAATGGTGATACAAATTTTTAATTTTACAGAGGAGGAAGAGTGAGGTCTATGTGTAGCAGTTGCAGTGGGGCCAGATACCATTTCTGTAAAAATATTAATGTGTTTTGCCTTATTGAAGCAGAGACACTTTTGCAAATGAATTGCCAAACACACTATCCCATTTTCACTTATCAAGGCAAATATCCCAATCAGTGTCTCATGTCCTTCTGAAACCATCTGAGAGGCTCATATTGAAATCAAACTATTATATATGGGAGACAACTCCCTTACAGTAAAAAAGCAGTCAAGACTGTTCTCTTCTGACAGGCCTTCCCAGACTAGTGTTCCACCGCCTCTCATCAACTGTCCTCTTGTTTTTAATTTTGTTTTTAATTTGTTAATAGTTAATGTGTTTTAGGGGATTAGAAGGGTTGGTGGGTGGGGAGGATGGGCTACATTTTAATGTTTTTAATGTATTTTATATATTGCTGTAATGCCGCCTCGATCCATTGGGAGAGGCAGGGTAAAAATAAATTTTATTATTAGTAGTAGTAGTAGTACCCACCAATTATGACTAACAAAATTTCAGTGGTCTGACATGGTATAAATCTATTTTGAAGCCTTCATTTCACTTTGGTGGCTTCATTTTGTGTTTTGATTTCTTCTTGATGTAACCTATATGGGTAGTTGGTTCCTTCCCTGCATTTTAAATAACAGGAGAAAGCAAGTGGAGGGAAGTTAAGGCGGTGCACCATGGATGTTATAACCACCTCGAGCAATGGGAATAATCTTGTTCAGCCACTGAAATCTGGTCTTTAAACCAATTTTTAGACTAAATATTTTTAGTACCAAAGGAAATCACACTAACCAATGGTGAGCAGCTTAGTGGAGTCATACTAGTAAAAGCAACATATGATATTTAGGGGAAATGCTGTATCACCTGGCAGGAGAAGAGTTTCCTGATGAAGAGTTTTGCTCCGCCATTTCATGTTTGCAGTGGCATCTTCCAGTGTCTCTTTCTCCATTACATTTCTATGAAGGTCTGCCAACTTTCAGATGCAACCCAAAAGTAAATGAATATAGTTGCAGGCTAATACCCAAATCCAATTGCTAGTCTCAAGTCTACATCATATCACATTAACAATGACTAATCATTCAATTATTATTATTATTGATGTTATTAACATTTATTCAATGGGTTTATTGTAGTTGGAATCCAAAATGATATTTAGGCCTAAGAAATTTAACTTGAGTGGTTGGAGGGTGGGTATCCAATAATTATCAGTATAGCATTGGAGTAAGACTTTTACTGAGTATTGGCTAAATATCTTTGTTTCCCCATTCCAAATTGTAGACAGATAAAGTGGAAATGAAGAAGTTCTACCGGAGTTCATTAAAATTTCAGGCAAGTCCGAAAACATTGTTCAGCTCTTGTAAATATAGATCCACTATAATGGGACTATTATGCAGCTATAATTATTTTTTTTGCCATCTACATTATTTAACATGGGACTTATTTAAAGGTTCAAAAGTAAATGATATTCATATCATAATTTAGTGATTTGAAATTTACAGCTAATCTAGTTCCAATTTTTCAATCGAGAGTTCCATCACTTTCATTAAATGACAATGTTTCTCTAGTTGCAACAAGGTCCTGACTCCTTTACTATTGCCATAATTTCAAAGGCATCTTTGCAGGATTGTGTAACTGCTTTCTGACAGGCCTGGAAGTGATATGATATCCAGGCCAGTAACAAACTGTGGATTCATGTTGTGATTTGTGACTGGTTGACAAACCATGGCTTATAATATACATGGATTTTCACATCACAGTAAGGCAGATTTCAGGAAATCACATCATGCCTTGTCATGAGCTGTAAATGTAGTCATTCCATCTGGCCATCTCCTAAAGCCTTTCTGATATTTTTATGTCCATCACAAAAGACCACTCCTCAAAATGAAGCTGTATATGAGGAAAGTGATAATAACAGATCGCCTGTTAAGAAGGAATCCTAACTCAGATTGACCATGATCTTTTCACTGAAGCACACATTAGCTATGAACAGTTCTCTTACACGTTCTTTCTTTCTGGAAAAACCTAACAGTAGGCATCTGAAACTCAAAATATCTCAGTGCGAATTTATATGCTCAGAACTGAAGTGTTATGACATGGAAAATACCATTTCCCTGAGATAAAACAGACTGACCTTAACAGGGAATTTCTGAGCCATAAAACCAAGAAGTAATATTAAAACATTGACAACATATGAGATTTAAGGCATTCTTTGAAATTTTCCATAGATTACATGCACCTCATTCAATTTCTGATCAAAAACATTGATTACATCAGAATTTGGGAAAGGTGTTGTTATTGCTGTTGTTGCTCTGTTGTTATTTTGGACTGCCACTTTAGAGTTCCCAGCCAGCATAGCCATTGTAGCTGGGGGACTCTTGGAGCGGTGGTTCGAAAACTAAGGTTTCCAAAGCTCAGAATTAGGGATTAGAAACTGATGGCTCCAAACCTCCAAGTACCATCACAAATACCTATAACACAAATAAAGAAACCTATGAATCAAGTATTCCTGGATTTCCTTTATTTCTCAATGTATCATCACTGATTGATTAACTGCAATTTGAACAAATACATGATGATCAAAGGGGTTCACAGAAATGCCAACCACTGTTATGTGCAGATAGGTCTCCTTCATCTTTTGCACACCAGGAGAACAGAACCTGCAAATTTTTAAAATGTGCTGTGCTAATTTAACAGTATAACTGTGCTGTTTTCTCCAACAGCTTGATGTGTTATCGGTAATACCATTTGATGTCTTATACATTGTATTTGGATTTAACGCCATATTCAGAGCAAACCGAGTGATGAAGGTAAAATGAGATTATCTACTATTGCATTCATTTCTGGGAACAGAGATTATGATCTGAGAATAGTTATTGTGATTCACTCACATTGATGGGTGGCAGAGGGTAGGGGAATAGATTTCCAATGAAAGCACAGCAAGGAATCAAATGTCTTCTGCTTGAATAACAGAAAGTTCTTCTTTTGAAAATGAGTCTCCTTTGCTCAGACCAATTCTCAATAAGTGACTTTAAATAGGCCTTTGGATACTAATGGCAGTCAGATACCTGGAAGGCATTCAATATCTTACCTAATAGCAGCTTTCTAGCAGTAATTTACAAGAAAATGAGTAATATTGTGTTGGTGATCTATGCAGGTGTAATTGGGAATTACACTTGAATGTATACATTTTCAGACCTTGCAGAAGGAGTGTATTAAGCATTTCCATGTGCAAGTCACCTAGCCAGATGAGCAGCAATAGCCAAGGGGCTACAGGGTGCAACTCCAGGTCTTTGCTCACCGGTTGGTTGCAGGTCTTTGCCCAGGTTTATTCTAGCTGCTGTTGAACACCAGTGGAGAAAGGAGCATCCTTACACTTGGAGAAGAGATGGTTCTTTTTTCCCTGTTTGTGCAAAAAGCAACTGAAATAAGCCTGGATGTAACTCGGCAGCTGATCAGCAACCAGGAAGACAGAGCTGTACGTGGGAGCTGCCTTCCCCCAAGCCAAGCAACCAGACAGAGGGAACATCTTCTGTCATCAGTATACTGACTAATACTTAGATTCCAACAGCATGATGTAGCATCTCTGTTATTGCCTGCAAATCTGTACACTGTTCTTCCCATGAGGCAGACAGCGTGTTCATCCTTTTCATTTTAAACACAAGAGACTTACCCTTTTAAGAACACCTCCTACAAACAACTAGACCAAACCTCATATTCCTGTTCCACAGGAATAAGGAGTGCTATTAGTTTAACTCGGGGGTGGGTAAATTGTGGTCCGTGGTCTGCTTGCAGCCACAGGGCTGTTTTTGTGGTTCCCAAGGTCAAAAAAAGTACATTTATTTTATTCAAAATGCCCCTTAGGGGGCCTAGGTGATATTTTCTTCCCCTAGTCCATTTTAGGCCCAGAAGATGCTTTAAAAAAAAAGGAGATAAAGAAGAAGTAAGTACAGGCCCCTTCCTGTTCTAGAACAGTGCCTCTCTGGGGTCTAAAATGGTGCAGGGGGGCAAAAACATGGAGTGAATGCCGTACGTGTCCCTTAGAGTTTATTTGGGAGCACTTCGGGTCAAAAATGTGCTTTGTTTTTATTTTATGACTGAGAAATACAGTGGAGCAAGCTTTATGGAGTACCAATGAAAGCCCATGACTTTTGATTGTCCCCAGTCCTAGTTTACACTATTTCTGGAAAAGAGAAAAATGAATTAAACCATAACTAAATTTAACCCACTTTAACTGGTAAATTTATTTGCAAGCAGTGAGAGTCATTATTCAACAAATCAACACATTAAGCCTCATGTGGGAATAGGATAATTAATGATCTTGTAACTAGTTATGGTTTAATATTTATATTTATATTTAAAGCTCTTCTCCTCTACAAGTGAGTTTAGGATTTTAGCCTAAAGGCCATATTCATTCTGTCCTGTTGAAAAATGCCCATATGTGCAGTTGACTTGGGTGCACATAGCCAGTCCAGCTAGTTACAATGTGAAATGGGAATGTTGGATATGTGGACAGTGATGGATCTGTCACTTCAAACTGTGGGTGATGGTGATAAACACATACTTAGGAATGAAACTGGTTCCCTAGTGGGGATCATTAGGTAAAAGAGTCAAAAGTAAAAACTGCCATTGTCAAAATGCCATTCCAAAAGTGTATGGTGCACCCATAGTTGGACTACTATGTTCATTTCAGATGAGTTCACCTCAGAAAATATATTGTAGAGCAGGAGGATGTAGAAAAAAAGCAATCCAAAATGATCAAGGGACTAGAGCAACTTCTCTTTGACAAAGCTTATAGTATTTGGGGGTTTTAAGTTTAGCGAAGGAGTGAATAAAAAGGGACAGGATAAAAGTGTATAAAAAAGCATGATGTGGGTCATCTGTATACTTTCTTCCTCTCAGGGACAAAAGGTGTGAGATTTAGGACTGATAAACCAAAGGCCTAAATCCAGTGGCTAGTCTCAATTTAAAGAGAACCGTTGAATCAGGGAGGTTTATCAAGTGTGGTTCTACCGTTCAACAATTGATTCAAGAGGACTACTTCAATCGGGACTAGCTGTTGGATTTAAGCCAGTGTAGTTTTTCATAGAAAACATAGCTCAGCTACAGAACTGGCTTCCAAAAAAATGTAGTGATGATCAACAACTTGGACAATTTCAAAAGAAAAAAAAATGAATGATCAAAGCTTGTTTAATGATGACAGCTCCTTATTGCTTCAGTGTCACAGGTAATATGCCCTTGGATGCTACTCTACTTTGTCCCATATATAGACTTCTCACAGAGATCTAGTTGGCCACAGTGCAAAAAGAATGCTAGACTAGATGGGCCTTTGGTGTAATCCAACAGTGTTCTTATTTTCTCACACAAACATAGGAAAGCCAATATAGACATATGTTCAGCCCCAAGAGGGGGGCAACTGCTATGTTGCATACTAGTGGGAAGGGGACAGAGAAGAGTAGGAGGCAGTTCAGATCATGGAGAAGCAGCTGGTCTCAGATCATTTGAGGGAAACAAGTGGAGTACAAGTGGCTTTTCTTTCCTCTTGGAGCTCAAAGCAGCTGCATTGTCATGGGCCATTTCTGCACAAGAGGGGAGGAGTGGTTCACCACATGTCAAGAGCGGTGTTTTTATACTCTGATTCAGAAAGTGTACTGTCTGCATCTCACCCCCTTTACATCATACTACTGCAGAGAACGGTGGTTGCTGCATCCACAACGGTAAGTCCCTGGCCACTCCCATTCCTCTCCCAGCTCAGCCCCACTATCGCTGATTGGTCTGGGTTTTTTTTTAAAAAAAAAAAAGCATACACACACACACATTTTAAAAACATTTCTGTGATGCTACATTTGTGCGTAGCTAGGTATGTTCGTTGATACATGGGGAAAAAACAGTCTTGACAGTCCATTGCCAGATCCATGTTTAATGCATGAAGACAATAATGATGGCAATAATAATGATGATGGGTAGAGAGAGATAGGGACGGAAATGACAGAAAGGGACAGCTTGGGAACATCCATAGCTGACTGCTTCTGCAATGTGAATCGATGCTACGCTTCTGCATGTAGGCGAAAACTGAAGGAGAACTGGTTTGGGAGATCTACATGGGAGTTTTTCCGGTTTTCACATACAGCAATTTTGCATTGCAGTGAACTGTTCTAGGAACTGAAAATGTGCAGAACCACAAGGAAAACTATGACACTAAAATGGTTTAACATGCAGATGTGAGGGTGAAGATTCGGCACTACTATGATGTGTCAACCTCATGCGGAAATGGCCACAGTCTGAATTGCCTTCCTCCTACCTCCCCTCCCCACTAGTACACAACAGCAGTGGAAGACCATCCCAGGACTTTACTACTTCTGGGCAATGGGAGGTTTTTGGATAGAGTACACATCAAAGGAATTGTCCTCTGTGCCCTGTCCAAAATGGAAATTACACATGCATAAGCTGCACTTAAGTCAACAACAGGGCGTTGGACTGAGGCTGCAGTCTTAAACAAACTTACAAAGGAGTAAGTCTCAGTGAGAACAATGGGATTTCTGGGTAAAAATGCAGAAGGTTATGCTGCATATTTGTAAAACACAAAGTGAATAGGTTATTGGTTAACAAAATATTATTTTCAGAAAGAAACTATTTCTGAGCATGTATAAACAACTTGGATACTGGGTAATTACTACTTCCTTGAGAGTGGTATGATTAGTGGCGACATGTGTTCAGTAGTTCTGGGGTTTCTTTCCTAAGTTCATTTTATTTATCCAAATTAATTTTCAATTAATGGTCTAAATCAGCCTTCTTCATTTGTAAAATTTAGAAATGTAATTATCCAGACTGTCGCCTCTCTGTTGAAAAAGCAATAACTTAGGAGCAGGAATAAGCAGAACTGAAAAGTTTTTTCTGTCTATGTGCAAGAAACTTTGGTTGACTGAGTAAAATATCACTGTCATTATAATTCATCAAGATCACTGATCTGCTAAATGGAAAAGTATCATCCATAACCAGGCCCTAGAGGGAAAAAATGATATTTAAAATGTCAAGTTGTTGAGGTTTTAGTGTTACCAGTTGTACAAAGTGATGACTTTAGAATGGAACATTTAAAGTTTGTCTTAATAAGGAAAGCAGACAGTTTATATTAAAAAATGCATTATTACAATTTATATAGCTACTATAAAGATACAGTTGGTTTTCTTCTTTCTTGGTTTACCTCCAGCATCTCACATTCTTTGAATTTAATGACCGGTTAGAAGGAATCATGGATAAAGCATACATCTATAGGTATGTTCTTCATATACTTCAGTTTCTTGTTGTGGTGACTTGACAAATATTTCAGTATTTTGTGTCTCTTGCACTAGATAAGGTGGTTTTCTGCTTCCCCCATTTGCTGTCTGTGAAATGGGAACATTACAAGGATCTACTTCAAGAGGATCTTGTCAGGGTCATTAAGGAAAGCTGGTATTTTTTGCTTTATTGTTCAGTTTAGAGAAATCCTTAAAGGAAAACTCTGAATGAGTAATAAATATTCATGCCCAAAGCGCTAATTCTAGGTGTGATGCAATGGAGCCTGCATTACTGAGTTAAAACTGACAAAACTCACAAATGGCCATTGGATCTTTTATAAGTTTTCCTAGCTGGTTGAAATGAATTTGCAAGCTGAGGCATCTTATGGGATGCATACCTCACCAGAGCTGCTGTTCCTGTTATATGATAGTGAGTCATTTGACCTTTGGAGAAGAGGAAGATAGATTACCAGCTGATTTTTTCCACTATGTCAATACCAGTTATTGTTATAGTCACAGAGAATGCATGCTATTGATGAAAATCAAGATTTCCTAAGGGAAAGAATGCACAGAAATATATATTCCATAGGGATTACATACATTCTTTTATATTTATTGTTTGTGTTCTGCAGAGTCATTCGAACTACTGGATACCTGTTGTTCATCTTACATGTGAATGCATGCATATATTACTGGGCCTGTACCTACGAAGGGCTTGGCAGCACTAAATGGGTTTATGATGGCAAAGGAAACATGTAAGGGTTGGTTTTGTTTTGGTTTTTTGAATTCCTCACCCTTGTTGTGATTGCAAGCTCAACCTCCTAGCTTTGCTAACTTTTTATACTTTTGCTACTGATTGGTGGTAATGAAGGAGGTTAATTATGGAAAAGGCAGGCAGAAGGAGTGATTTGTTTACCACTTTGGCTTTTTATAGATTCATAAGTTAGGTCAAATCACTCACGTAATCAAACATATAGAAAGCACGAGGGTCATCAATTAAATGTAAGGTTTGGGTATGCACAAGAGAAACACTAGCCTGCAAAAGAAAACAAGAAAAGAAAACTTGGGAAGGGTCAGAGGAGTACAGTTACAACACATAATGTAAACCTCAGATTGGGACACAATAATTTATTCCCTTAGGAATCTCCACAGGGTCAGGTGTCCCATTTCCTTGCATATGGTGAAGGACATGTATAAACATGTTGGAAGGAAGAAGGAAAACTTCCAATGGGGACAGTCACTGTGCAATGCAAAGAGTCTCATGAAGCAGCTGGGCAAGAAGTGCCAAGTCAACTGCTATAATTTCAGTAAAAGAAAAACAGGGAACATATTATTTTAGCAACAGCAGCTGCAGCAGCATCACCATTCTAACAGTGGAATATGTTGCCTTACAGTGTGATAGAATTACCTTCTTTGAAGAGGCTGGATGGCCATTTGCTGGGGGTGCTATGAGTGTGTGTTCCTGCATGGCCATTGTGGTCTCTTCCATGATTCTATGATTATTGCCATTTTCTAAAAAGTAGTGCTTACATCTTCTAATATTAGAATATCAAAATGTTAAAAACAAGAATAATAATATGTCTGTATGGCGAAAACAACATCTTCTCTCAAGAGATGGTATATGAGAGCTGTTTAGTGGAGTGGTTTGAGTCTTGGACTAGAAAGTCTAATTCCTTCCCTCAGAAGTGAAACTTAATGGGTGACCAAGTGGTTTCTTATGGTCTCTCAACAAAATCCTGGAAGAGTAGAATGAGAAGAAAATGCAGAGCCATAGAACTGCAGATTTGGAAGAGACCTCAAGATTTCCTTTCAATGCAGGAAATCAACAGCCAAGCTGTCTACGGTGAAGATAAGGGATTGAGAAGGATGGAAGAAGGCAGCTATGTAGACCAAAGCTAGACAAGACTTCCCTAAGGGTGGGCAAATCCATCCATTTTTTTCCCTTCTACATTCAGATTTTATTACCTTTTGATCAGAACTGAACTGAAACAAGTTTTTTATCCAAACCGTACATGTGAAAGGGATCTAGGAGTCTTGGTGGATCAAAAACTGAACATGAGTCAGCAGTGTGATGTGGCAATTATGAAAGCCAATGCAATTCTTGGTTGCATCACTAGGAGTATGGTGCCTAGATCAAGGGAGGTAATGATATCACTCTATTCTGCTTTGGTTAGACCTCCTCTGGAATACTGTGTCCAGTTCTGGGCACCTCATTTCAAGGATATTGACAAGCTGGAATGTGTCCAGAGGAGGGCGACCAAAATGGTGAAGGATCTGGAAGCCATGCCCTATGAGGAACAGCTTAGGGAGCTGGGTATGTTTAGTCTGCAGAAGAGAAGGTTAAGAGGGGACATGATAGCCATGTTTAAATATTTGAAGGGATGTCATGTCAAGGATGGAGTAGGCTTGTTTTCTGCTGCTCCAGAGACTAGGACAAGGAGCAATGGATTCAAGATGCAGGAAAGGAGATTCCATCTAAACTCATAAGAACTTCCTGATAGTCAGGGCTGTCAGGCAGTGGAAGATGCTGCCTTGGAGTGTGGTGGTGTCTCCTTCTTTGGAGGTTTTAAAGCAGAGGCTGGATGGGCATCTGTCAGGAGTGGTTTGATGTGGGTTCCTGCATGGCAGGAGGTTAGACTGGATGACTCCTGTGGTCTCTTCCAACTCTATGATTCTATGATTCTATAATTCAGACTAATTAGTTAATCTGTCACTTTCAATTGTTCCCAAATTTGAATTTTGTGAATCTTGTTAAATTCTGATTGGAAAAAAAAAGAATATGAAATCCTCATCCATCTCTATCCTTCCAATATGGGCTGAAATAATGTTATTTATGCTTAGATGTTTGCCTGTCATGACTTATTTTAGCCCATGTCTAAATAACAGCCATGTAGATGTTGCCCTAGCATTATCCTACTGACATATTTGGCATTAGCAGAGACAGGTTACTGAAAAAGACAGACAAAACACCTGACATTTTCTGACTTTTCAAGTGAGTCTCATGTAACCAATATCCTGTCACTAGAATGAACTTTTAGAAACAGAATATTTCTTTTGGAATTTAATGGGGTGATCAATAATGTCTCTTGATGTGTTCATGAACAGATCTGACATATTTTAAGGGAGGATATCCAAAGATATGACCAGCAGAGGGTGAAGCATACTTTCTATTATTACGCAAAACAGAATGACAAGTCATGCATTACATCCGTTTGTACAGAAACAACTTTGCAGCTAAACAGTTTGCTTGCTGCTCCTGCTTTCTACAAATATTATGTTAGGAAACTGTACTTATAAAGCCATCTTTTTTAGGGAGTAATATAAAATGGAAACATTTAAAATATCCACAAAATAACAAGAAAAACAAGAATAACAAACCTTCTCTGGGTGTTCCTTGCCTAAGAAAGCCCTATGAACAACAATAACAACACCAAGAAAACCGTAGTAATAATACTAATACTAATATTAATAATACAAATAAAACAAATAATAATTGCAATACTTTATAATATTTGTAGGTACCTACGATGTTACTATTGGGCAGTTCGCACTTTAATTACCATTGGTGGACTTCCAGAACCAGTAACCATGTTTGAAATCATCTTTCAGCTTCTCAATTTTTTCTCAGGAGTCTTTGTATTCTCCAGTTTGATTGGTCAGGTAAACAATTATAAGTTGACTTTTGATTTTGAAATATACCTTGTAATCAATATATTGAGGCATCTATTAAAATTGATGTTAAAACACAAATAAATATCTTTATAATAGAGGGAAGGATGCATATTTTGAAATATGTTTTTATTCTTTTTTGTAAGGAACCTTTTTTTCTTTTCAATAAATATGTATCTATATTTAAAAAAATAGAGGGAAGGGTACAAAAATGTCTGAATCAGCTTTCCTCAACCTGGTGCCTTCCCAGTGATACTAGATTTATCCCTAGCCAAAGAACATTGGCTTGGGAAAAGCTAGTCCAAGCATCCCTCGGTATAGAACCAGTAGAGACCTAAAACATAATTATTGCATCTATCTACAAATAGGCAGATAGATATATAGATACAGATCTTTTCTCCATTCTTGGATGGACCCATTCAGAACTTGTTAGATCTTATAGATGAGACTGCCTTGTTTAAAAAAAAAGGTTCCACTGGCACCTCCAGTTGAAAGGTTCAGGTACCAGTGAATATGAGTCAGAGTACACAATGCTAGACTAAAGGGACAAAGTGTCTGATTTGCTGTTGGATTGTTGTTCTGATCTGAAATGGCTACAATTCCAGCCCTCCCCAAAATTTTGTTTGATACCAAAAAGTGACATGCATCAATGTTATAATTTAAGCTCTATTGGTGCCAAATGATGCCGCAGATGGTCTACAGCAGAGGAAAGCTTCCCATCCTTTTGCTGATGGGTTCGAGCCTTCTCTTGCAGCAGGTGGTAATATCTGCCCCTAAGGATTCTACCAAGACTATCCCAGTGCCAGCATTCTAGATCTGCATTGCTAGGTAATAGGTCCCCTGGGCTGAATCCCATAGAGGCAGCTGGAAGATGGATTCCCAGTATTATATAGGGCAGAACCAAAAGAAGAAGAGTGAAGTATGGAGATACATACAAGTGCCTGCTACGGCAGGGCCCTTTTACATGATAGCACCATGATTCTACTTTAACTTCGATGATTCCGTCCTATGGCATCATGGCATTTGTAGCTTGGTGAGGCACCAGAAAACTCTGGCCAAGATTTCTAAATACTACCCAACTGTAAATCCCAAGATTCTTTTAAATGGAACCATATGACATAAAATGGAATACAATGCTATAATAATATATAGCATGAAAAGTCCCTTATCTCATCTCAGCCTTGTCTGTTGCCAGGCAGCAGTTCTGAACTGTCAAGGCTGAAGTGAAGCTATCTAGTAGGGCCTATTAAACACATCATTAATCCTTCCATGCCACCGGACTTCTGTTTGTATTTGGCAATGGTGCTGACAAGGACTCTAAAATTCATCCGTCTGGTGGCAGAAGGCACATTCACCACAGCAGTTTCCTGTTTAGTTTTGCCTTTATCCTTGTTTTCCAGCATCAGGTCAACAAAGCAAGTAGCAGCTTATCTGAAATGGGTCAACAATAAACAAACAATCTTAACCAGTCAAGAAAATCACACCAAAGAACTGTAGTTGATGACAACTGCCTACTAAGTCTCAGCAAACTATAATATTACAATGTATAATGGTAATGGTTGATATTTGCAGATGCGGGATGTTATTGGAGCAGCAACAGCAGGACAGAACTACTATCGTGCCTGTATGGATAACACCGTCGCATATATGAACACTTACACAATTCCCAAAATTGTTCAGAATCGTGTTCGAACTTGGTATGAGTATACATGGGATTCACAAGGAATGCTGGGTAAAGTTCTTTTTTTTCTTTTATTTTTTAATTAGAATTTTTTTAAAAATTAAAATACATAAAACAAAAAACAAACAAACCAATATATAGTAAAGATAAACAACAAAATCAACCTACATATACCATTACACTAAACATATAAAGAAAGAAAATTATATACATATATATCATACTTAAACTAAACTAATAATCAAATTATATTAAACTAAACAACAACAAAAAGAGACTACATCTAATTAAAAACGGCTCCAACCCTTGTTGCAAACAGCTCTAAGATATGAAAGTGTACTTAACTTAAATTCATTACTTTCTAGTGTTTTAGATATGTTGATCCTTATGTTTATATTCTCAAACAATTTTAATTTCCAAATTTTCTAAATTTCTTATATTCCCTAAATTTCCATTTCAAAAATCAATACTATTAACTGTTTTAAAATACTTTATTTAATTCCACTATATTATTATTCCCTTTAATCAAATCAAATCTATCTTAAACATATAGCAACAACTTATAATCATATTTAATCTTTTGTCAACATCTTTCTCAGAAGAATAATATAGTACAACAGTTTTTTAAAAAAGACACAATATTGAGCAAGTTCAAAACCCTAGAATCACCAAATCACCCTCATTTGTCCTTAAAAATTCTATTAAATATATCCATTCTGAAATAAATTCTTCATCAGAAATTCCCTTGAATTTGGCAGACAATTTATCCATCTCAACAATTGACATCAGTCTATTAAACCATTCGGTCATTGATAGGATCTCAGTTTTCGTCCAGTACTTTGCATAGACAAGTCTTGCAGCCAGAAGTATATATTGAAGCAGTTTCTGATGGTTTCTTTTTTGTCAGTTTTAACCTCATTACTCCAAATTCCTAGCAAAAATAATTCAGGTAACAACTATTTGGCATTTCAAAATTCTTTGAATCATATTCTGTATTTCCATCCAAAACTTTTTAGCCTTTCCACAAGTCCACCACATACGATACAAAGTTCCAGTATGTTCTTGACCTTTCCAACATCTATCTGTCATGTCTTTATACATTTTTGACAATCTCTCTGGCGTGAGATACCAGCGCATCATCATCTAATACAGATAGGAATGCTGGGTAAAGTTCTGAAACAAATTTCCTCCTTCTCCTCTTTTTAGGAACATCAAGTACATGATGATGATGATGATGATGATGATGATGATGATGATGAAAATGAAGTAAACATCATCATCATCAATTTTTATTTCTTGCCCACCTCTCCCTAGGGCTTGAGGTGGGATACACCATAAATGAAAATACAACTAAAAATACATAAAACCATTTCAATACACCAATTTAAAATTCATAGTTAAAAAATTGACTGGGTAGGCCTGCTGGAAGAGATAAGTCTTTAGTACTTTTTTAAAATTCAGACAGTCTGTTTTGAATGTCATTAGACAGCACTTCCCCAGTTCAAATAATATAACTTTTCTTAAAACAAACACACACACACACAGAGAGAGAGAGAGAGAGAGAAAGTCTGATCTGCCCAATAGTCTAAAATTTGGCGTCATTTTTGTTTTTGTTTTCTCTTTTTAAAAAACAAGAAGTATTTTTATTAGTCTTGCGCTGGTAATTATTCTCAATTACATGGGGTAGTACCATATATCAACATAATACCATGTATAATTTTTTTTCAGTTTTATAACTCTGTCTTGCAGATGAATCTGAATTGCTGGAACAGATGCCAGGAAAAATGCATCTAGCCATTGCAATTGACGTGAACTTTGCCATTGTCAATAAAGTTGAGTTGTTCAAAGTAAGTAGATTTTTATGGAATCTAAGATCTAGCATTGGAAAGCCGTTTGTTCCAAAATAATCATAGTAAGCAATTTTGATTTATAGTACAATATATGAAATCAAATTAAATGGTTATTTTAAAGTAAACAAGAACTATTTAGGACTCACCAGCAATGTTACAGAGTACTGTCTAGGACAAGGGGCAGTGAATATTTGATCCTCCAGATGTTTTTGCTCTTTGGTTCCCAGAAGTCTCAGTTAGCATTGTTCTTGATTACCAACTGTGGGAATTATAATTCAAAACATCTGGAGAATCAAAGATACCCAACTCCTTTCCTAAAACTCACTAATAGATGGAGAGCAAAATAAGGAAATGTGTGAATACATAAGCACGTGGGTGGGAGGAACATGTATTTCCTAGTAGTCCACAGTGAGCCTGATCATGCCATACTAAAGCCATGCAAGGTGCTTACTTGAGAACTGAGCTAAGGAGACACTGCTGTGCCCTGTCTGTTCCAACTAGAGTTTCCAGGTCTGGAACATCCCAGGTCATGAGATATGGAGGCCAAACCCTAGAGTTCACATCCCAAATGATGTCATAGGCTGCAGGCCCTATGTTCACATCCCAAATGATGTCATAGGCTGCAGGCATGACACATTAAGAACCAACTGTAGTTGCTTGGAACATGTCATTTGAATAATAAATGCCTAATACATATTTGAAAATATTTATCTGATTGGAAATCTGGTTGGAAAGTAGCTGTGGGCCAGGTGTTTTCACAGCAATGCTGTTATGCTGAGATCCTTCATGCTGAGAACTAGAGAGGAGAGGCCAGACCTTCAGGGCCAGGTCTTCAGATCTAGTCTCAACATTTTGTCCCAAACGTGCTTGGATTAAAACTCAGGGAGTGATGGAGGGATGGGAGATCCATTGCATTCTAGAGGCAGGTAAATGATTGGGGGAGTGACTATACTGAACCATCTAGTGGCTCAAACACTCAACTTGATCTAATACTGTCATCAACTGGTGACCATCCTAGTTGCTGGGCTACTGCAGCTGTCTGTGAGACACTCATTCTCTATCATTAGTTTTAGTTCTCAGTGAGAAGAGGTGAGATTTTGTTGTACGTAAAGCAAGCATGACCAACTTAATATTGATTCTTTTTTTCTAGTGGGTCTCCATGATGATAACTGAATTTGAAATCAGCTCAAAATGCATGCCCACCAAATAAGATAACGGGGGCAGGGGTTGAATCCTAGTATGTTGCCAGAGGAGGAAGCTTGGATATAATCACTGCCATCTGATTTGTGTGTACAAATTATTTTATGCCTAGAACTGGAATGAGAAGCTAGTTTCAGTTTTGTTTTCTATGCTTTGGAGAAAAAGCAACTTATAGGGGCACTTTGTTTGACCAGAGAATCACACCTTCTAGAATCTTTGAGAGGCATAATTGTGTCCCCTGCCCCATGTTTTGCGGTGGGGAAACTTAAGGAACTCTTGCTGTTGTTGCATCCCTTCAGATCATTCCTGACTTACGGAGGTCCTAAGGAGAACATAGCCTAGGGTTTTCTGGGGCTGAGAATGTGTTATGTGCCCAGGGTCACCCAGTGAGTTTCCATGGTCAAGCGGGGAATTCAACCTTGGTCTCCAGGGTCATAGTCTAGCACTCAAACCACTACATCCCACTGGCTGCTCTCTAGGGAACTCTGGCTGAGATCCAACATCATTTTAAAATAGTGTGAATGTCCATCAGTGGAGTTACATTACTCAGGCTTTGTACTGAATGCCAACTAGCTCCATATATGTAGATGAGTGCTCAGTGTGCATGGCTAACAAGCCATTATGTGCCTGAAATGTACAATGTGCAGAGCCAATGCCTAGAGGCAACAGGCATTTGTATGCTGGCTGTGTACTTTAATGTGCTGCTGCATGCATAATAGTTCCATATGCACAACTCTACTGATGCCACCATCAACTCTACATGGCAATCTGCATCAACTGAAAAAAAATTATTCTCCTTATCCAGGACAACTTATACCTGCGTATGCCACTAACAAGATACTACCCTCTCAGTACTTCTGGGGAATCTTTGACAAGCCTCATGTGATCTGTGAGCCTTGCTCTTTCTACCAATAACTCAGAAAAATGCAATCATGTGACTACAAGTGAGATGCTGGTTTACAAACTCATGTAGACTTTGCAAGAACTGAATAATATAATTACCACTACAGAACAGGGTAACTCTTTTTATCAGGACTACTAAAACATTAGAAAAATGGCACAAACGCAGCAAAATCTCTATGTTCTCCAAAAGTTTTCATCAACCATGACAGTACAAAAATTAGGGCATAGTAGAAGAGTAGAAGTCCAAAAGTCTGGCCCAGGAGACTGGGCACTGTGTATGCATCTGAAATTGAGGGACAGGAAAACTGTAGTTTACAGGCTGCATATGGTCCATTGAGTACCAAGTCACTTAAGTCCTCAAAATAAAAGAAAAATCAGACAATTTTTGCCCCTCCGCCACCAAACATAGCTGAAAACTGTCATCATCAACCTCCAAGATCCCTATACTTTAAAACACATGAAAGACCAAAAATGAAAACAAAAGTAACATGATGCCACTTCCAGTCACATTGGATATGTCACTGTAGCGTCCAGGGGTGTGGGCTTGAAAATGGCTCATACCTGCTTCACTGTAGTCTACTCTGCTGAAGCTGGAAGTTCCTCTGGAAAGTCATGGGCCCTTTCTCTCTCTTTCCCATTCATTCTATTGCTGTTCAGTAGATTTAGCAGTGCCTTTCTGATAGAAACACAGTTAGATGGCAACATCTTTTCCATTTTTTTTAATCACATGGCAGAAGGGTGTTTGAAAGTGATGTGCTGTGTTTTTACTTTGTCACTTTTCAATTATGTTTTTATGTACTTTAAACCATTTTTAGCCATGTGGGGTTTTTTTAAACAGAAATGCTGTTTAATTGATTTTTTTAACTTCTGTAAAATACTGTAAGATTTTAGCTAAACTTTTATTTTGAATTATTGTAAGCACCTTTTGGCCCCATGTTGGACGAAAAGCAAGATATAAATTGAATCAATCAATCATTCAATCTTTTAAAGGACTAGCAAATCATTGTGTGACACAAGCCATCATGTTTCAAGTTATGGGATTTGAAATCTAGGTTTTCTTTATTATATAGGCAGTCGTGAACATTGCACGGGTAATGAAGTTGGAGGCTATGTTCCTCAATCCATTAATTACACAAGAAGAGGTAATTAGGATTAAATTGTTAGAGGGCTGTGTAACTCCCACAGCTGCTTACCTTTGGCCACGCACACTGGCCTGGATAGGAGTTATAAGATGAAATATCTGTAGATTCAAAGGTTCTTCTCACCTGGTCTGCAGCTCAACAAGTTATATCCCCAAGTTTTGTGGCTCAGTCATGAGGATTAGATTTAATCCTTTCTTTAAAATTTCTTCCTTTTGCTGGTGCTGCAAAATATTATGAGTGAGCATTTTACCTGAAATACCATTCTAATTATAGCAATTGTGATTTTTTTTTTTTTTAAACAGGGATGTGATACCCAAATGATATGTGACATGCTGGTGAGACTGAAATCCATTGTGTACCTACCTGGTGATTTTGTCTGCAAAAAGGTGATCTTGACTATTTCTCTTACAAACACAAGAATAATGAGGGCATTAGAAGAGGAGTTCAGCTAAAGGTCAAGAACAAAATTTGAACAAAATTAATTTTGGGTGAATTACATAGCATAGAAGTAATTACAGTGCTCTGTACAATCATAATAATGTGCTCTCAGATTTCAAACTTGGTCCAGACAATATGGATTTTATTACTTATATGATCAACTATTTTGTAATTAGAGTATGAATAACTGTTGTATTTAAATATGAGTTATCTATTGGCACACATCATTAGGTTTTGTTATTTAAGTGAAATGTTGCAGGCACCAAACTGCACGTAAATGTATACACAGAGGAACATATGAGACTGAGCTCTGCAACTCCATGATTTACCATCTGAAATATCTGAGATGGACAAATTAAATACTCTGTATTCTGCCAGTAAAAAGTATTAATATCCACACTTGTTTTAATATCTAGTGGCTCAAATTCAGCACTTTTCTGACTATGAGCCAAATTGTGTATGATGTTAATTTATTGATTCAGTATTATGTTGGATTATCTACTTTTTAAGTAGCACCTCTTGGTCATGATAGTGTGAGTATGGATGTGGGTTTCAATCCAAACCAGGGCTACGGTACACAAATCCTATCTTTTACACTATGGTCTTGATAGTAAATTGTCCTTCTCTGCTATTTGGCATGACAGCAAAACTTCCGCAGTGCTAGGGGAGCACCTTCCCCAGAGCAAACAGCAATTTGGGGAGGATATGTTTCACTGGAATTGCAGAATGATGAGAAAGTGTTAAACCTCCAAACAGTGTGTGCCACAAATCCTGATCGCAGTTACCACATGCAAACTGTTACTTTATAAACATAAATCAGATATATGAAATGCTTACACACTTTTTATGTCATATTTAATGTTCCCCAAGATCTTCCTGCTACTTCTCTTTTCCACATGCCTATGCTGGTTATGCTTGCAGATAGAAGTCCTCTTTTCCACAGAAGGTAGAGGAGGAAGGCAGCTCTAGGTTTAGAAATTATTTTCCCCGGTGGTGTCCTACTGTGTCATGGGAATGGGGTTTTAATTCAGTAGATGATGGCAGCAGGAGATTTCCAAGGGCAAAAAAGAAGGAAGTCCAATTTGCCTTTCACACCTAGAGGTTGAGAAACAATTTTAGCCTTGCCTATCTGTGTTTGAGAGTCTCTGCACAACCAGATCTACTATATACAGGAGCGAAGTTAATCATGCAGCTCTCCAGATTTGTTGGACTTTAACTCCCAGGATTCCCATCATTGGCAATGCTGGCTATCACTGCGGGGAATTATAGTCAATCAATGTCTAGAGGGCCACATGATTCCCATCTCTGGTGAACACTCAGTCCACTGGACCATACTAACAATATAACTATCCCATTTTTATTACCTAGGTATGTCCCATTTTTACTTTTACTTTTTTTAGCATACTAGATTACTTTGATTGGGGTACATATATCATAAGCTCAGACATTTCATTCCTATTTGTCCAGGTATAATTGGCTTCATTTGGATGCTAATCAGCTTGCAAATGAGCTGGTAAATATGCAAGAAACAGCAGATGCTTTGGTTGGCTGATTATTCTTGATTTCCCTTTTGAAATTATGCAAATGATGCATTAGGAAAAATAATTAAAATGCTGATTTACTTTTGAATGTGCAATGTTTCATTTGTTTGGGTTGTTGGTCCTGTGCTTGTCTTGGAGAATGCAAGAGCCAAGGTGAGTTAAAGGGATACTAAAAGTAACATCTATTAAGAGAGAATTTGCTCAGTGTGTGGAAAGGAACTTTGTGAAGGTTAAAAGCTTTTATTTTTTTTCCAAGTGAAACAGAAGCTAGAGCCTTAAATACATTTTTTTAACCTCTCCAATTCACCTGATGCAGAATTCCAAATCCAGTTGTATATTCCACATAAATTAAGCTTGAGACTGATGTGCAGATCTAAGAGGGAATCCTGCTGTGAATCCTTTCTTTACAAATTGACACATTTTCAAAGTGCATTGCTGTTCTTCCCTTTTTAAAGGACAAAGTATCTATGCCAAGCGCTGATTGGTTAGCCCTTGTGACAATTAAAAATCTTTCCCAGCTCCCTATCTGGCAATACAATACTGACTGTCTCAGTTTTATATCACCAATAGTGTGACCCCTCTTCTCAATAAAAAACCAGGCAGATTATTTGGCATGGGATAGAAGGATAGGTGACACAGAAGCTGCTGAATAGCACTGTTTAAAGGGAAACATAATATTCCAAATCTTGTCACAGTACACCGTGAGCAGGTTTAAAAAATAATTGTAACTGTACCATGCAGGTACTTGTATAAGTAAAAGTGAGAACACATTTGCACCTGAAGGAGACATCATCTGAAGCCTTTCTTCATTTTCTCTAAAGTAATTTATCCTCTTTGCTTCCATTTGTTCTTTCCTCCATGGACTACATATGAGCCAAGCAACACATGATGTGGAAGATCTGTGATTATGTTGCCCAATAGTATTTTGTTTTTGTAAAAGAAGCTGCAGACATAAGGGGCTATTTATATCAGACCATGGAAGAGGCACTGTGGTTGACCTCATGCCACTTCTACAAATGGAAATTCCTCACACATGCACATCACACACAAAAAATCTTTGTGTAGCACCACACCTTGCTATATAGAATACTGCTGGGGAGGTAATCTCCAGAATGACCTAAGGTGTGTAAACTTGGACGTGAACACATTCATGGACGGCATCATTCATGGGTAAAAGTGTTAAACTTGGAAACAGCCACAAAACTCAGCAACCTATTCTATTGGGGATCCTCTAAAAGGATCTTGGAGATGAAAGCTTGCTGCTGCATGGCCAGCTCAGGAGCTGCAGACTTGGCTTCACTCCCCATTGACAGAGGAACCATGCAGTGGTATGCATCTATGTGAGCTCTCCTAGCTTTATCCCAGGATTTTTCTCCAGCTAGGGTTGGGGATCCATGCATCAGCAGTCTGCCTAGATCTGTGGCCTTTTTCTTCACTAGTGCGCTTCAGCTCTAACCAGTAAATTTGTGGCCATTTTCATCCCAATGTGATCTGCAGTGCTGCTGGTTAATCCTCACTACAGTAGATCCACTGAATAGTTTACTTGTGAGTCAACACATAAGTCAGTCCAATTTATTTAATAGTTCTACTCTAATCAGGACTAACAATAGGATTTAAGAAAATAAATAAATAAATAAATAAATATATATTGAAGGCACACAACAATATATTGGATGTTTTCTTCCACACCAGTTCCCCTTGTCCTTTCACTGTTTGTACTGTTGCTCATCCCTGATTTTCTTGGGATGTAGTCATAATGGAAACACTTTGTAAAAAGAAGTAAGGAAAGAAGTGTTTAGTAAAATCATGGTCATCTTTTTTTTTTAAAAAAAGGCTGCTTAATCAGTGCTGTGGAAAGGAAGAGTTCAATTTGGGGAAATTCTATAGATTGTTGGAGAAAGGCTTTTAAAGCCTTCCATTTAGGATAACATTCATCACCATCAAGATAAAATAAATCTCCACTATTTTCTTCTGTGTGTGTGCATCTAGGGAGAAATTGGTCGAGAAATGTACATCATTAAACAAGGTGAGGTTCAAGTACTTGGGGGTCCTGATGGCACCAAAGTCCTGGTTACCTTGAGAGCAGGAGCTGTATTTGGAGAGATCAGGTATTCTTGTATTGCTGGGGATAAAGTAGTGCTTCATGTAGCTGAATAAATCTAGAGTAGCTTAAAAGAAATACTGCAAACATGTTAGTCCGATAATCATTTTGTGAACTACAGAGATTTGTACCTATAAACAAGCTATCACAGTTTTAAATCACTGCTAGTAAGAGCTTCCGCATCACCTGATGTCGCCACAAAGACAGTGCTGTCCGGTGGAGTCAGTTCTCCAATTCAGCAATGTGTCAACCATTAAGTTTAGGTAATTAGACCTGTAACTCTAAGCATACTAACTAGAGAGTAAACCTGACTGGTCATAGTAGAGTGTATATGTGAATAAACATGAGCAAGATTGTGATATACGTATGTGTGTGTAGACAATCTAGAGATAGAGATAATCCATGATAAACACAGAAATGCTACTTCACTCTATGATAAACAGAACTGTTACTTCACTCCATGATAAACACGGAAATGCTACTTCACTCCATGTTTGCAGCATGTTTCTGTGAATGGATTTTAAAATCTCCTAAAAATGTTACATATGGCATTGACTTTCCTGGGCTCTTCTTGTGGTCTTCCCATTCTATTCATTGATCATCCACCAGGGGAATCTGCTGGTGGATTGTGCCCTCTGTCTTTGGGAAACTTTAGAACAGGTGTTTGTGAGCTGCCTGTTTGTGGACTAGTAAGAGCTGTTGGCATTTTGTTAAATACAACTGGCATATTTCCACTGCCCTAGGGTGAGCTGCAAGTAGAGGATAAAGTTAAACTTGGCACATTGCTGTTCACCTGTTTTCCAAAAACAGCTTAGAGTTGCCAGCAGGAGATTAACAATAGCAGGATGGTAACTGGAACAGAACTATGCTCCAGTTTATCACATGCAGTAAAACAACACCTGGATCCTGCAGTACGTTGTCTTCTGGCGAGTTTCATCTGGAAGAGCCTGGGCCATAAACTAGCCCCAGCCTTTGTCAAAACAGAATGCTTCACAATCTTTTCCCATAGTGATGCCCAGAAAAACCGGGGGAAATCTCATTCCAAAGGAAGGACAAAACAGAGACAAACTGATTTTTAAAGTTAAACCACCCTACCAGAAGTTACAGACCTGACAAACCAATACAAACACTGAACAGTGGCATGGGTTGCCTTCCAGATCACTGAGATAGCAAATCCATTCCAACTTTGAGCCTGAACTTTGAAGTAGCCGTCAAAGGTATTGAGACCTGTGCCAAAATAGTTCAGACTAAAACCTGAAGCACATTAATGTCCCTCTGCTACTATATGGCATGCATATGCACAAGTGAACTGCTGCATAAATTCATTATTGTTATAGATACCTCTGTATCCATCCCCACATCACTTTCAGTTGTGGCTGACACAAGCCACTAACTGATTGTTCTTTTCTACACATGGTGTCAAACAGCTGATCACCTCTACTGCAACAGAGAACATGACACAACTCCATCATCTCTTCTTAGGCCCACTGAACTGGGACTATAACTTAAGCATTCACAAACATTCCACTAACATTCAATTCTACAGTTGAGGAAATGGCTCAGAAAGAACTCATTCATATTGGATAAATAAAACCAGGGGTGCTTCCATGAAGAATGCTCCTCATGCTCCCACTCAAAGGGGATTGTACAAGATATTTTATGTTTTCCTTCTCCAAGGAGGGAGGGAGGGAGGGAGGGAGGGAGGGACAGACAGATTCAGGAGGAAAACAGGTAAAAGACAGAAGAGGAAGAAGACAATAGAGCTCTCTGTCAGAGCCATAGAGGTCTCTGGCTGAGAATTCTAAATGCCTCTCCGTAAACTGCTAAGGATTCCATAGGATGTTGAAAGTGGAATAATTGCACTCTAATAGTATAGTGTGGAAATTGCCTGAGTCCCCTGTAAAATTCGAAGACTGAGGCAAGGCAATTGTTGCCCAATAAAAGTCCTACCTGGGAGCACCATGAAGGTCTCACAGCCAATCAGTGTATACTGCCTCTGCATTCCCACCCACCAACCCCATGTATATGATGCACAGCTTAACTGGCAAAACTGCAGTTTTGATGCAAGTGCATACATAGTATGATTTAATTAATGAGACCTCATTACTCTTCCTTTTTGAAGGCATCTGATGTCCAAAGCTGGATTTGATTTGGCAAATAGATGCTTGTCTCTGTTATTTATTTTATGCTCACAGCAACTACAGATCATGGGTTAGAACTTGAAAGCTTAGAAAAGTTACTTTTTGGTCAACAGCTCCCAGATCTCCCAGTCAGCATGGCATCTGTCCAGAGTTATGAATAGGATGACATATGACTGATTCAAGACTATCCCAAGGAACGTCACCTCATGCACTGGGGTAGGGAAGGGGAATCAGAATTTAGGCTGCCTGAGTCTAAAGGCCTTTCCGCATTACACAGATATAGTGCTATTATTCCACTTTCAACATCCTACAGAATCCTGGGGTTTGCAGTTTAGGGAGGGGCATTTAGAATTCTCAGCCAGAGAGCTCTTTGGCCTCAGTAAACTACAAACCCCAGAATTCCACAGGATGTTGAAAGTAGAACAATAACACTATAACACTGTAGTGCAGAAAGACCCTTAGTCTGACTCTCCAGGCTGGAAATAGGGAAACTTTTAAAAAATGTTTTGGCCTATAGCTTTCATCTGCCCCACTGAACATGACCAATAGTACAAGTCTGTAAATGTGGAGTGCTAAATATTTCCCATCTTTGTTGTGATTTTGGGTTTTTCTTTCCCGTTTTAGACTTTCAACATAAAAAGTGTGCTATCACGAACAATAGGCTGAACTAGGGAAATTTGGGAGATTGTAACTTAAACAGTTTTGTACTAATACTTGTAGCAAACCATTTTTGTGTTTTTCTACAAGTTTCTGGAGTTCAATTAAAACTAAATTTCTCTTAAGGATAAATAAAGACTATGGTCTGATATGTGTTTGTAGCACTGTCCAACCAAATGTAAGCACTTCTAGGTCCCAGAGAAACACATGCTTCATTCTCCGATTGTAACCAATAGGTTGTATTGTGTCCATTGCCTTTACTTACATGTTTATAATCCAAGCACATTCCAGCACTCCTCAGGCATCTGAAAGCTATACAATAAATTATGTTGTTTGCTACCTTTCCATCTTCCCAACCCTTCCCTCTTCCTTCCTGTCAAAGATTATGAACTCTCTGAGCAAATATATCAAAAAGCAGGCAAAGGAGGTAGGGAGAGCATGCATATTTTTGCATGTGCCACATCTGAGCACATATATTTGTTTCATAAATAGATGTTTCTGTTGAATGCTACATTTCTAAGTGGGTCTAACAGAGAACTTTGTGTGGTTTTAATTAGTATTTACTACCCCTGAGTTTGAGTCAGTATATTCGTTTTTCTTCTTATATAAGAGGAGGTACATTTTTATAGCTATTGGCTTGCCGTCTGATTCTGAGGTTACAGTCTCTTGTAATTGGATTGTTCTACTTCTGGTGCCATTCGGAGCAATTAGATTCTAACAGGAGCTTTGCCCTTAATTCCAATGACAAACCAAGTCAGTAAATTGTATCTAGCATATGATAGGAAAATAGTAAACTGCCTTATACCAGGTCATTTAGCCTGGTTTTCTCTACTTCAGTAGGCAATGGCTTTACAAGTCTTAGGCAGAGATTTTTCTCATCACTTGCTGCCTGATCCTGCCAAGGATTGAATGTGTGACCTTCTGCCATATATGTAGCATGGTGTGGGAGGGGGGGTGAAGGGGAAGGAGGAGGAGGGCAAGACTCAAAGCTGCTTACAAAAAAACAAAAAAACAAAAAAACACACAACAACCCTGAGTTGTGGTCCCTCCTAATAATCCATAAAGGTCATATATTTATACTGAAAATCATTTTGTCCTATGCTATTCAAACTGGTGGTTTGTGGATCACTGCTAATCTAAGAGCCATAGACTGTCAGTCTATGGGGAATATGTCCACGGAGGACAGGCCTCAAAGTTGTGTGTTTAACTTAAAGATTAGCAACATACTCCAGCTAGAAGAATAGTGTCAAGCAGCAGAGCAATCTGATCCTAAGGCTGATAATCAGAAACTGAGAGGAATACCTCTTTTCTTTGCCATTTCAGCCTATTAGCAGCAAGTGGAGGAAATCGGCGGACAGCAAATGTTGTGGCCCATGGATTTGCCAATCTTTTTATTCTCGACAAGAAGACTCTGAATGAAATCTTGGTGCACTACCCTGACTCTGAAAAGCTGTTGAGGAAGAAGGGAAAGTGTGTCCTTGTTTTATTGTATATTGATGCAACATAGTTAATGTCCATAGTGCCTTTCTACAGATTCTGGTTTGGAATTCAGGGAGGTGCTTATAATTCCCCCGAACAACAGCACAAGAGCTTTTAAGCGGGGAACTGTAGGTGCCTCCTAGTATTGCCAGTTGAATTAAGGGACAGGGCTCTTGTTCCTTTAACAGTTGGGTGGACGAGGGAATTCCTACAGGTGGTACTTGTTACTTGGTTGTGTGGCAAACAACATCTTTTGACATTCTCCCTCCTAGATAACCATTAACAGAACAAGAGCTATGCCTCTTATTTCACCTGATAACCCTAGTAACCCCTCAAACTTCAAATTCCAGTACTCCATTAGATGGAGTCATGGTAACTAATGTAGTATGAAACCATTTTATGGTGTGTGCGTGTGTGCTTGTGTGCCAAAAAAAAAAAAAAAAAAACTTCTCAGATACTCTGACCTAGATTTATTGTGTATTGACACAACACAGCTATAGTAGAGTGACACCACTTTAATTGCCATTATTCCTTCCTATAGCTCCCTGGGTTTTATTTTATAGCTTTGGGGAGATGTTTATAGTTCCTCCAAACTACAGCACTAGAGCAGGGAATTTTCCTGAATCCACAAATCCCTGTATTCTGTAAGATGGAACTGATACCAATTAAACTGATACCAAACCATACATGGCCCATTTGCCTCCCTAAATATAGATTTAACATGTCTTATAACCAAGGAAAAAAATAATTCAAGGCTAGCATGCAAGAAAGGGAGAATTACACAGCTAGGTCCTTCAGAGCTTACGACTTCTGGGGCCTGTTTAGAATATGTTAAGCATTCATCCTTCACAAAGTTAAAATAACTGGGTAGCTTGTAACTTTAAAATAAGATCGCTTCTAAGCCATACTTAGTACTCTAAGATAAATTAAATCAGACTAATGAAATTCAGTGGAAACTAAAGGTAGGAAACAATGGCTTCCTGTGAGGACAATCCTGCAGCCTTTAGACTGTTGCCTTCAAGCCTATGGGCTGCATAGGAGCATTCAGTTGGCCATTGTATGAAAAAGAAAGCTAGACTAGATGGACCTTTTGTCTGATGTATGAGGAGTTTTCTTAATTCTCATGTCACTAACTCTGCCATTGGGATTAATTTTTTTTTCACATGTCCTGGACATAGCCAACAAATCAGTTGAGTTTTCCCATATTATTTCTGGAACAGCTTCAATTTCCTAAATTAAAAAAAAATACTGTCTATACACCATGAAATAAAGTGGCCATTACTTTCATACTACAGTTTCAGTAAACATGTGTGTGCTGAATGAAAGTCCCCATGAGTGCAAGAGTCATGTGTGTGAGAGAGCATGTTCACATCCACACACGTGTGTACTGAAGCTGTAGTATTTCAGGATCAAGAAGAGGTTAACAATATTCAAGCAAGCAAGGAAGAATTGTTTTGTTCCTAACGGAACTTTAATCGGCAGGGGAGGGGGGCGATTCACTGCCCTGTCCTCCTTGGAGAAAAGGGAGGATGAAATGTAATAAATGAAATAAAAATAATGGAAGCAGAGGCTGAAGGTCAGACATAGCACAAGGCCTGAGTCTCGAATAAAAGTTAATAGAAAAGCTGTATATATTTCACTGGCTGGCTGGGAAAACAAATTTCAGAAAGATCAACAGAAACGGGAAAAATTACTAAGAAGAAGCACTGCTGTTCTGGGAGTTTTAAACACTATTTCACATGTTCCCTCCCTGCCTCCCTTCCTATGATCCAGGGCACTCATGAAGAAGACAGGCAAGCCTGTTGGACCTCCCCAGCCTGTAAAAGGCTTTTCCTTGCTCACACAGAAAATAGAACCACCCAAGATGTTCAAAGCCTTGCTCGGAGGAAAAGGCGGTGGCATGGCTGAAGTTATCAGACTGAAGAGAGAACAGGTACTCATCAGATCAGAAAAAGTGTAATGGACAGTGGGGATTGTGGAAAAGATCATAAAGCAGAAGAACCTCTCAGGACTGTGTCCAGTTAAACAAACAGCTAACAATAAGGAATTTGGCTTAAGAGTTCTTTTGGATATGGCTTTTACAGAGCTCTGGAAAATTACTATTTGGACTAGCACTCTCAGGATCCTACAGCCAGTGGGAAGTTTCTGTTCAAAAAGTGATTTTTTTCAAGCTATCTCTTGTTGTTGTTGCTGTTGCTGTTATTGCTCACTTGCTGTCCTCTTTCAGAGAATTTTACAGAGGACCATCATTTTATATTTGGAGTCTTTCTCCAGCACTCTTTTGCCTGTCCTCACATCAGAGAAATAAAATCCATGAAGGATAGCTCTGTGGTGCCAAGAAAGCTCTGTGGTGCTTTCAGGTTGGTAGTGACAGGAAGGGCCTTTCTTCATTACACTGTTATAATGCTATTATTCCAGTTTCAACATCTTGTGGAATTCTGGAGTTTGTAGTTTACTGGGGCCAAAGAGCTCTCTGGCTGAGAATTCTGAATGCCCCTCTCTAAACTGCAAAGCCCAGAATTTCATTGGATGTTGAAAGCGGAGTAATAGCACTATAACAGTGTAGTGCGGAAAGGCCTGAAATCTCCATCTGGAAGCCCCCAAAGGCCTAAACTCGTTCCAACTAGAATACACCCATTGAATTGAATTAAGAAAACAGCATTGAAAGAGGAGAAAGATTGTTTTTTGTTGTTAGGTAGTTATGTCCTTCCCAGTTGGTTCCAGGGCTCACTGATTCAGCAAGAAGGTATCTGTATGTAAGAAGTATTGGTGAAATTTTGGCATTCCAAAAACCCAGGTGTAATGGGGAGATAGCCTCTAGTCCCACCTGGACCTGTAATGCTACTTGTAAACAAGGTTAGGAGCCGAGTGCCAGCACTGCAACCCATAAGCCTTCTTAATGCAGACATACTGGTGGAAGCAATCCAGGACATAGAGAAACTTTGTGTGAGCTGGGAGTGAGCCTTCCGCAAAACCTCAGCTGCAGAAGCAGCCTAAGACCTAGAAAAACTCCTGTCATACACCCTATAGATAAGACCTAGAAGCACCCTTGTCAAATTTGGGGGGGGGGTTGTGGTACCGTTTATCTTACATATCTATTTTAATTGTTTATGTGACACTTCTAAAACTGAACATTTCCCATGATTGCTATAAAAATAAAATAAAAGATTAACTAAAATCCAGATTTAAAAACAGTAATTATTAGAAATGTGTCAAGATAGAGAAGAGCTGACCCAGTGTGATGTAGTAGTTTGAATGCTGGACTTCAAGACTCTGAGATCAGAGATCAAATCTCCACTCAGCCACAGAAACCCACTGTGTGACACTGGCCAATGGCAAAACTACTTTGAATAAATATTGCCAAGAAAAACTTAAGCCAGACTTGATTTAAGCCACATAAGGAGTAACAAGAGAAGAGACAACATAAAATTCAGCATAAAAAATCCACTGCATTTTTTTAATGGGCTTTAGAGTCCATCTAGAAACAACTGACTTGACGGAGCTTCCCACAGACATTAGGTTGGCCACTGTGGGAAGAAGGAAGCAGGATCATATGGACCTTTGGTCTAATCCAGTAGAGCTAGTCATTTCTGTACCTCAGATGACAGTGAGATATGGAGGAATTACAAGAAATTACAAGTAATACAGTGTCCCTTTTCACGATGACTCTTTTGAGTGGCCAAGTCATCATTTGGTGAACTTTCCCTTCCATGTTGTGGTGGGGGAGAAGTGTCAAGTTGCCAGTCAACTTATGGCAAATCCTATGAATTTTGTAGGGTTTTCTCAGGCAAGGAGAACTCAGAGAAGTTTTTGCCCATTTCTTCCTTTGAAATATAGGCTACGGCACCTGGTAGTCATTGGCAGTCTTCCATCCAAGTACTCCCCAGGGCTGACCCTCTTTAGCTTCCAAGATCAGACAGGATCTGGTGCCTTTAGAGTATTTAGGCAGGCTGATCTCTGGGCAATTCTGTGATCATTTATATAGTCATTCAATTCTAGTAGAACTATTGAATGGCTCTCCAGATGCCACTTGAGACCAAACAGAAACGAATGTAGGTTGCTTATTAGCTGTTCTTGCTAGATTGCCCTTATCCTTTTCCCTGTGAATGAGAACTATGTGATCTTCTTCATATACCATCATTCATCTTTATTTAATAATACTTAACTGTTTTTGTTTCAGGAGGAAAAGGAAAGGGAAGAAGAAGAAAGGAGAGCAAAAGAAGAAAAAGAAAAGGCAGAAAAAGAAAAAAAGGAAAAAGGAAGTTAATATTTGACTGTTTTTGTTTCAGGAAGAAAAAGAAAGGCAAGAACAGGAAAGACAAACAAAGGAAGAACAAGAAAGGAGAGAAAAAGAAGAAAAGGAAAAAGCAGAAAAGGAAAAAAAGGAAAAGGATAAAGCAAAGCTTCAAACCAAACTGACAGAAGAAAAGCCACCCCCAACTCCTAAGGGCCAAGTGCCTCAAATACAAGCTAAGCCAGTTGCCCATGAGGAAAAGCCAGTTGCCCATGAAGAAAAGGCAGTTGCCCATGAAGAAAAGCCAGTTGCCCATGAGGAAAAGCCAGTTGCATGCTGCCAGCCACAATCACTGCTACCACCACCAACTCCTCCTCCTCCTCCTCCTCCTAAACCAACTTTGCTGAGAGGACTCACTGACCAGTCCCTTATTATTACCATGACTCCTTCCTCCACACCTGGAGAAGGAGAAATCCTTACCGTTGAAGTAAAAGAGAAGAAACAAGCATAACTGGCAAATTCTTGTACCATGATTTATACCCAGGACTGTGTATAGGAGATTCAGCTTTCTTGGGATCTGAGGGGGTTTTTTTCCCCATAAAACTGCAGTCGTTTTCAGCCAGTCTTTGCACACTCAAGGAATCCATGTCAAAGAAGTATATGGTGGAGCATAGTAGTGGTTTCCACCTCAGCTCATGTCTGCATTCAGTGTAACAGTTGGAAAGAAATGGGAGAATACAACTGTACAAGAAGTCCACAAGAATCATTCGCTGGGAAGCCAACATAGATTTGAACTGCAAGGTGTTGGACTGGCTCTGTGAGCTTTATACCACACCCATCTCCCCACATCTACATTATCACATGTCACAAAAAGAGAAAGGACAAGGAGCCCAGGAGCCTTGACTGTGCTTGTATTAATAGCTTCTTGCATTATGTAGCATTATACTTTTAGAAATAATGGCTGAGATCCTACATCCCATTTGTAACTATGTAAATGTAGTTATGAATGACCTAAGGAATCAGCTCTTGGAAGCTCTGCTCTTCATGCCATGGCTTGGGAATGGGAGGATGCTAGACATGTCTTCCTGAAATGCCCCACTTGCCTGTGCCACAGACCTCTATCCCTCGAGTTTAAGGTGAGTTTGGGAAGGTATTTACAGTTGTGTCAGTAGGGCTCTGACCATGGCCCTTTTCGCATGGCAGTTTGCAAGCGAAAGGGCCCCTTGAGCATCGCATAAATGTGAGGAGTGGTCTGCATGACGCACTCCCATTTACGTGACTCTCAAGGCCCTCACATGCAGCGCACATGCATTTTTTTATGCTGCCCGCGCCCTGCCCCTTCGTTCCACAGTGCAGTCTGGGAGTTGGAGGCTGCACTCCCATTTACGCAACACTCAAGGCCCTCACGTGCAGTGCACATGCATTTTTTTATTTTCGGCTTTTAGCCGAAAATGACCTGCGCTTGTGCACCGGCCAGGGCCCCACGCACACTTACCTGCCGTGTGGAGCCTCTGGAGCTGGGCTGGTCACGCGTCCTCTCCTCAGTGCAGCCTCCAACTCCCAAACTGCACTGCGGAAGGAAGGGGCAGGGCGCGGGCAGGACTCTTGCGCAAGCAGGCAGGAGCTATGAAGCTGAAGTGGGAGGCTTGCGAGAGCCTTCTTGCCCAGGTTTTTTGCGTGAGCCCCACACCCCAGCAGCGTTAAAAGATAAGGTGCAAAAAGGGCATGAATATATAGCATATTAGAATACAGAGCAGCTACAAGACTGTACCTCTAGGTTATTTTATTTTGTCTCTTAGAATGATATAATACTAGATGGACATCAGCAGAGCATCCCACAACAAGCTGTGGCCTCAGGTAGAACTGCAGATGCTGCCCCATCCTCAGCTCACCTATGCCAAAGCAATATTGTCTCAAACAAAATGCAGAAAACCCCACAATCACCTAACCCCGTCCTTGGCAATGAAACCATAATATGCAAACCAATGAGGTTAGGAGACTATGAATTAAGGCGTGTGCATATATACATGCATGCGCCACTTTTATTTTTTAAAAAAGAAATAATATAAAGCAGCACAAAACTAAACATCCAGATAACATGCTCACAATTTAACTGAAGAAAGCTCTGAACTGAATCTTCAAACCTCCCTTTTTTAAATCGGAGACAGAATTCACACCTTCAGGAAAGAGAGTTTTGCCTTCAGCGTTTATGTTTATATGGTTTTATGGAGTTATATACTTTTGATTCACAATCTAGACTTTAAGGCAGCAGGTAGAATTCATGCACTTTTTAGTGACATTCACAGCTTTTGGTACTTAGCTTCTGCTACTGTTGTGATTATAGGAAGCCCCCACCTTTTGACACTCCATTGTTCTTTTGGTGCTTCCAAATTAAAAACAGGTTCCATTAATTCAACAGGGGTTCCACTCTTTCATCAGTTTTTCTTGCCAGTTTTCTTCTCCAGTTTCACTTGCTGCTTGCAAAGTGAATGGGGGAGAAGGGGGGCTCAGTTGGCTGAGAGACTTTGCAAGCAGTGCGTGTGCAGTCAGTCCCAAGTGACCCTCTGAAAGTCCTTCATGCTCCCTATTGTACAGTAGATCGGTTTTGCTTTTCCACCAATTCCATTTTCTAACAGTGTTCCAGTCCCTAACCTATCAGATAAATGGGGGAAGTCTGTAATGTCCAGCTGCTTTTACTTAACACTTATCTGTTAACACTGATCCATGTTACTTGGAACAAATTATGTGAAACTGTTCCATTTATGAAATGGTGTTTATTTCTTTATAGTATGTAAGTATGTTTGACTATTTGGCTATTGTGTTGATTTGTTACTTTTACTAGTGCATGTGTATGTGCGCATGTGCATGTGCACATGTGCGTGTGTATACACATTCACACACAAATGTCTACTCACATTTTCCAAACTTCATCAGTATTCAGGTTGAAATTTTTGAGGTAGGTTCTTGTTTGTTTGATATAAAACATTTTGTTTGGTATAAAAACAACTGCAAATTAAACAAGAGTTTGTGGTCCTATCAGGACACATGCAATCTGCCATCAGATTGGAGGTGGCTGTCTTCTTCTGCCCTAGTGTATGGTCAGCCTGAATCATAGTTTCAATATAATATACTTATATTCAGGTTTCATGTCATCCAAGTTGTCCTTGAAAGCAAACCTTAGTAGCAAGAAGGTAAGCAATTCTATTTGTACATAGCCATTCAGCTACGGACATAACATAAAACAGGCAAGCACTATTCTGAATTCATACATTCAGACCATCATGACGCCATATAGTATTGTCTTTCAGATGTAATAACAATGGAGAAAGGCAAACACTGGACAGTTCATTTTCATTCTTCATTCCTACCTCGTCTTTTTAGTAAATAAAGCAGTACTTGATGACATGGAAACGATGATTTCTGGGTGGGGATGAGGCTCAAATATTGTTCCTTTGCAGTAAAATAATAGGGCAATTCAATAGGATACATTGCCTGGTGGCGTAGTGGTTAAATGCCTCCCATCAATTGTCTTGCTGTTCTTTCAATAGTTGATTGATTGTTGTGTGTTTTAGGGGGTTGGTTTTAGGTAGATTGGTGGGTGGGGAGGATTTGGTATGTTTTTTAATGTTTTTTAATGTATTAATGTATTTAATGTTGTTCACCGCCTCGATCCATGTGGAGAGGCGGGATAGAAATTATTATTATTATTATTATTATTATTATTATTATTATTATTATTATTATTATTATTATTATTACTGCAGCCACAAGGTTGTGAGTTTGATCCTGCCAGCCTCCAGGTTGACTCAGCCTTCCAGCCTTCTGCAGATTAGTAAAATGAGTACTCAGCTTGTTGGGGGCAATTAGCTAAAACACATTTGTAAACCACTTAGAGAGCACTTAGCTGATAAGCGGTATAGAAATATACATGATATTGCTATTCCTAATTCTTCTACTACATAGTCTTCAGACAAAGACCTTTCTTTCACATCTTTCATCCAGGATTGCTGGCAACCTTAGAGATTAAACCTAAGTATTTAAATGTTTTTAATTTTTTTTTTAATGATTTTTATCCAGTCTGCTGTATCATAGACTGCTACAACTCAGCATATCATTCTTATCCCCACTGTTCCAAATGTCTTCCACCTCTGCATTTCCCCTAAATAGCATTTCCATGAACTCTGTTAGCCTCATTTCTTCCCTTACCTGAAACTTCAGTTCCTTTAGCTTCACTGTTCATGAAACTGTTTAACCCAGGGCCCTTTCATGCTCCACAGTTATAGCACTATAATATAGCACTTCATTTGCCATGACAACATCCTATGGAATCCTGGGGATTCTGCAGCCTGGTCAGAGGCACTTAGAGATCTCTGGATAAGAATTCTAACTACCACCAAAATCCAGTTACAGGATTTCATAGGAGGTTAAACTGTGGTTCAGCTCAAGCAGAATCATAGCACTGTAAGTGAGTAGTGTAGAAGGGCCCCTAACTCAACTGGAACTTAATAATTACCAAATTGACTTTTTTAGAACCATCACACATCTAGTGGCTTGGGCAGCTCTACTTTAGGGGTGGGAATCATTTTTTTATTATTATTATTTATCTGTATCCCACCTCTCCATATGGATCGAGGCGGCGAACAACTTACAAATAGCATGTATTTCAAAACATTTCTATACATGTCCCCAACAAGCTGGGTACTCATTTTACCGACTTGCGAAAGGAAGCCTGGCAGGATCGAACTCACAACCTTGTGGCTTACAGTACTGGCATTTAACCACTGCGCCACCAGGGCTCCATGGAGTTCTCCAGATACAATTGGATTGTGACTCCATGAATTCTCCACTCCTGGCTGTGCTGGCTCATGCTTCTGGGGAACTGCAGTCAAACAACACCTGCAGAGCCACCTATTCCTTTGCTTAATCAGTATGCTGGTAGGTTTCATTCCCTCCGCACCTCAGTTGCCTTCACCTTTGACAAGTGTGTTGCTGACAGTTCCTCCATCTCTCCACTCTAAGGGTAAACTTCAGGCAGTACTAATTCAACTGTGTCTAACAAAAGACATCTTCTTCACTAGTAAACTCCTCTGTAAGTCCTGTATCGTTCACAGAAGGCAGCAAAACAAAAAAAAATTGATCAATTTCAGAAAAACATTTTAAGCCTCAGCAAAGACCAGTTGCATGTTCAAATTTTAAAAGGAGCTGGATAATTTTGTCTCAAAATATTATGGAATGCTAAATGGGGTACCTTATTTTTAGGAATCAGTTATCTAACTTGCGGGTGAGAAAGAGAGGCCACTTGCTTTCATTCTCTTGACCCTGCTGATGCGCAACAAAAACACAATGCTGCCTCAGGATAATGAGGCCAAAGAAAAGCATTTATTGAACAGAACTTTAAAAAAAACCCTACTTTTTCTATATAATTCCTAAGTCCCCCAACCAGAACTCCTTTGTAGGTTTGGTTGGAAGAAGTCCTGCTTGTTTAAAGGAGCTTTATCTCAATTATCTGTGCATAAGATTGCAATTTCAACTACCAAGAAAATGATCAGCAGGCATATGGTACCTGTTTATTGCTAAAAGTGGGTAGATTTAAGTTTTCAGACTGTGAAACTCATTATTAAAGGAAACTGTCTGTCAGCTGTCTGTTGTCGTATCACTGACAAGTTCTATTCAGACAGACCTTTGGCATTTAAGCTGTTTTGTTGTGGAAGGGGCTTTTAATCAGGTTGGATGCTATTCTTTCTTCTAGCTGTCTATTTTTGATCTGTTTTGTGTTTTCATTATGTATATTTTATCACTGTTAGTCTCTTTGATTGCCATTAATCCTTTTGAGCTGCTTGGGAATCTTATTTGCAAGCTACTTTTTAGGTAGAAAATGTGATATGCTTTTTGTAAGTAAATAAAATTAGTCACAAATGTAGTTGGCTAATCCTTTAATTTTACCACATTTAATTGTACCTCTTCATTTCCCAGTTGTCTCTGGGCCACACAAGGCTTCAGAGACATGATTGGGGCCATTTCTGCACTAGACTGTTATAGCGCCATTATTCCACTTGCAACATCCTATGAAATCCTGGGGTTTGCAGTTTCGGGAGGGACCATCCAGCCCCTCCCGAAACTGCAAACCCCAGGATTCCATAGGATGTCGCAAGTGGAATAATGGCGCTATAACAGTCTAGTGCAGAAATGGCCTGGGTTGTGGGGAGATGGCTGGATCTCAGCCTTTCACTCCGCAGCAGGCCTACTCAGTTCCAACCAGTAGCATACACTTTAAAGAAAAAGGGCCTCACCATCACTCAGTAACCTTGGGCAGGGCAACTCTGCAGCCAAAGAACGAGAAGGAATTTTTGTGTGATCAATGAAGTGACTGTATGTGACAGTGACATTTGGATAAGATTGCCAAAATGAAAACTGGAGCGGGCTCCTGTCCCTTTAATTGTTATACAGAAGGAATTTCAGCTGGTATTCCTTGTTGCATGGCTAGCAACATGTACTGGTATCCCTTCTTTTGCACAGCCTGTAACAGCATAGGAGCTCTCTTCAGTTTTCTATCTGATAACTCTACATATGGACGTGGGGGTGGGTATATATGAAAGCTGGGTGAAACATCCTGGAAAAAAAAGAGAACCCAAAGTTTTGTGAACTGTGTAGATTTTGCCACAGCTGATCTTGAGATTAAAATGTCATTTGGATTGGATGAGTGTTATCTGCTGGGGGAGGCTGATCTAGAGAGAGAAAGGGTGCATGCCTGTCCATGTGTTTGGGTAGTAATCTTGGAAGAGAAATGTTTGCATCCATGGGTGTTTAGGTGGTGATTTTGTACTTGTGTTCTTGAGACTTAGGCCATTATTGCATGGCATCACAGTCCTGCAATGAGGACGTGATGGCAGCGGTACGTGGATTGTGCTTTTGCACGTTGTCACAGTCCTGCTACCAACCCATCCCCACCCATGGCGATTGTGGGATATTCGCTTAATGGAAAAAATCCATTAAGTGCCCACAATCACATAATGCTCCCATCACCCCAGGCCATGTGGAAGAGATGGAAGCACAATCACTTGCTTTCTTCCCAGCGCAGAATGGGAAAGAGGCCAGCTATACTGCAGAAGGCAAGCACATATCACTTACACTCCCTTCTGCAGGGAGCTGGCCAGGTGCAGAGGGGAGCATTCCCGTCGCGCTCCAATCCTGGCAAAGGCGCTGCCAGGATCACAACAGGGCATCAGCAGGAACCAGTAAGGTGCAGTTTCTTGGGCACATTACATTTTCGTTTATCTGGTCAATTCCTTTTGTATGAATTCAGTGTTTGTTGTGCCTTATATTCTCAGTTACACAAATTTTGCTTTTGGGGCTCTGATTCGGTCCCTCCTTTCTTTGATCAGTTTGTATTTTGTAAGTAGCCATGCTTCCTATGCCAGCAGTTTTATGATTCGCTACATCACTATGAAAACCATTTTGTGATGTTTGAATGGTTAGGCCCTTAATTTAACAAAGCAAGACTATTTAGAAGACTATGTACATGGATCCTGATTTTTTTCTGTATATATCGGTACTTAGTCTGTGACCAGAAAAATGGTCCCATCCTCACCTTGGCTTGACCAAACCAGCACTAAACAGTTTGCAGCATGTGTCTCTCAGACCATCTTCTTTGCTGCTTGACAACCCATTCAATTTGGCCATAAAAACAGAGCTGGAAGTGACCACATGGGCCGTTTAGTTCAATGCCCTGCCATACAGAAACATACAGCTATTGCACTCCTAAGAGATGACTGTCCAACCTCAGTTTAAAAACCTCCAAGGGAGAGTCTATTCCACTCTCAAACAACTTTCAGAGTTAGGAGGTTCTTCCTAATTTTAAGGTGAAATCTCTTTTCTTGTAATTTGAAGCCACTGGTTAATGTTCTGGTCTCTGGAGCAGCAGAAAATAATTCGGCTTTACCTTGTACATGACATTACTGCAGCTATTTAAATATGGTGATAATATCACCTCTCAATTTTCTCCAAGCTAAACATATCCAACTTACTAAGTCATTCCTCATGAGGCTTGGTTTCCAAACCTTTCATAATCTTAGTCACCCCTTCTTTGGATACATTCCAGCTTGTCAATATCCTTCTTGAACTGTGGTGCCAACAACTGAGCATAGTGTTTCAGGTAAGGTCTGATCAAAGCAGAATAAAGTGGTACTAATCTCTTGCTGTAGACACTGCGCTCCTGTTGATGTAGTAGCCTAGATTTGCATAGGCTTTTTGGCCACCACATCCCACTATTAAGTTGTTCAACTTGTGGTTCACAAAGCCTCCTAGATCCTTTTCACATACACTGTTATTTAGCCAGGTGTCTCCATCCTACATTTGTGTATTTCATTTTTCCTCCTAACTGTAGTACTTTATGTTTATTCCTGTTGAAATTCTTTCCTCTGTGGAGTTTTAGCTATCCTTCCTAATTTGGTGTCATTTGTGAATTTAATATGTTCTCTGTTTTGTCATCCTGTTTATTTATCCTGCCTTTCTCACAAATGGAAGTCCCAAGTCATTTATAAAGAACAAAACTGGGCCAGGGCAGCATCCTATAGCACCCCATTAGACACTTTTCTTTAGGATGAAGAGCATCTATTGGTGAATACTCTTTGGGTTTGTTCCATCAACCAGTTACAAATCCAGTTAGCAATAGCACTGTGTAGCCCACATTTAACCATCTTGTCTACAAGAATATCATGTGGGCACCTTCTCAAGAGCTTCAGTTGAAAGCAAGATATACAACATCTATAGCATACCCCCAATCTATCAAGCTTGTAACTCTATAAGAAAAAAAAAGATAAGATTAGGCTGGTATGACTTGTTTTTTAAGTAATATTTGCTGGCTTTCAGTAATTACAGTATACCTTTCTGAGTGATCATAGAATGTTTAATGATCTATTCTATAATCTTTTCTGTTATTGTGACCAAGATGACTGGTTGCTGGTTTCTTGAGTCCTCTTTCTTCCCATTTTTGAAGATGGGGCAACATTTGTTTTTGAGAAACCCATACTGACTGTTAGTGATCACAGCATTCTTGTGATTAGCCCCCCCCCCTTACAAACACACACACACACAGCTTTCTGTGCCACCTGGGGGAGCTTGCTCCCAACTCCTGAAGTCTTCATGTGTAATGCAGGAAATTCTGCTTCAGGAAATATATATAGCTCTTGGAGAGCAACAAGATGGAAAAGACAGTTTGTAACAGTTTTTTCCCACTAGAGTCTTTTTCCTTATGGCCTTCCATCATGTTTCACTATTTCATTTAGAACAGCAAGCCTCCAGAGTAAGTCCCATTTCTTTCTTTTCTTGGCTAATAAACCACTGCCAGCAGAAAGGTCAATTCCTACCTAACCGAGCTGTTTTAAATACAATCTGCTGTTTTATGAGCCTTTTTTATTTTAATGTCATCAGATTAGGGAGAGAATCTCAGGAACAGGACATCAGTTAGTGCTGACACTTCATATTCTCATTGGAAGCACCTGAGTATTAAATTGCAGGAGGTCTCAAATTCAAGAAAAACGCTGCTACCAAGCAATTAGCATTTAGCAAACAGATTTGATTTTTTGCCTCATATAAGTCAAGATCTCACATTTCTACCCTCCAAAGACACATGTTCTATTGTTTAGGGGATAGTGATTTGGGCCAGGACACAAAAAAATGATACTAACCCACTGGCCTTTCAAAATGAAATTTCTGCACAAAAGAAAACTTTTTGTGAGCGGAGCCACAAATCGGCTTCCTCATGAACGGGAATTCAAAACAGAAGAACAAGTCAACATTAGAGTATTAAAAATGCATCTTATTCACAAAATTACAAATTGAATTTACTTTTTTAATTTATTCCCCTTACAAATAGAACTACAAGGTCCTCAACTGTAAGAAGCCTCTTTGGTTTTCCAGTTTGAGAAATGAGTAAAAAAAAGGGGGGGGAATTAAGAGTCGAAGAAACCATCAACATTAGTAAAATAAAGAGAATTATTTTATCTCCTTCAGTGTCATGCAGATATTAACCACTCATTTCCATAAAAAAGAAGTCAGAAAAGGAAACCAGGGTAAGAAATTACAATAGTCTGATACTGTATATCAGTGCATTTCAGGATATTTGATGTGGAGAAATTGAGTTTTTCCCCCACCAATATACCAGGGACTAGTACCACATTTCCACATTTGTGCCCACTAAATACATTTTTTATCTTTCCTGGAAATTTGATGTGGACTGGCAACTGATGGCTCATACACCTTTACTGATCTAAGGATTGCCTCTATAATACAGTGTTACATAAATGTTTACCTGCTACATAGTTTTTAGAAATAATGTGAATATATTAACAATTTGTCTTAAATATTTTCTTCATCATTCTAAAAGAAAACATTCCATAACCCATTTCCCCATATTTTTATGGACAGACTTTGGGAAAAATGGAAAAACACATTTTTCCCCAAATTTTCTCAGGCCTTCACATTGTAATTGGTAGTCACCAATAGCACCAAACTCCATGAATATGTCCAGTCCCCTTTTAAAGTCATCATAAAGTCAAAATAAAGGGAAGGTAATTCCATATGGATTTGTTTGATTTTTGTTTTGTTTTGTTTACAGAACAAGAGATGGTAATTACAAGATGCTGTGGCTAACATTCATTGTTGGCTCCTTCACATTTCTATCTTGTTTCCGAAGATTAATTTTTACTGGTTGTGTACTCTGCTCGGACATTAATTAGCTTTTCCATACACTTAAATAGTGGATGTACCTTCACTGCACATATACACATTGATCCATATTCACACATGCAGAAGCAGGTCTTCAAAAAGCAGCACAGAGGAACAGGGAAGTGGGGAAAATCCCTTCCCATGATAGTGAAAACGGACTAGAATTTAAACTAATCTGAGAAAAATATGTCAAAATCTTGTTTTATCATGAAAGTCACAGAAGGTCAGCAAATGTATCTTCAAAGTGACAAAAGACAACATGACTGTTAAGCAGCGTATGCTAAATTTAATACATTGTGTTATACAGCACTAAGAAAATGTCACATCTGAAGTCAACTTTGTTGCCAATGCATAAGGAACAGTAGCATACAAGAAACAGTATATACTACATACAAAAACTGTATAAAATGTTTTCCTCAAAGCTGTTTTTAATTTGAAAATATCAAGTAGAAGATCTATTACAAAAATACCAATAACCAAGTTCTACCACAAGATGGCATGATTGTGTTGTCAGAAAACACATGCAGAAGCAGCATATGGAAAAGGGAAGAGAAACAATGTTTAATCCTATTTAAGTAAATATTTTATTGATAAATCAGGTTTTATTCTTGGAATATTGTTTATTCAAAGATGTTCAAAAGAGGAGCACTGCAGTAGGTTTGACAATCAGTTATAAACTCTGCAGCAGCTGACCTACAGCATGGTTACAGGATGTCCTACTATGAGATAACAAAGGCATAAAGCAGATTAAAATGCCCAATGGACCAAAATTCATGTCGGAAAGGGCACTCATAGAAGATGTCTTTTCACCTTGTACTAGTCTGAAAATAAATGTATGATGCAACATAAGTGAAGATGGATAATTTCAGACTTTATTGCCAAACAGCACGGCAAGTACTTATAGATCTCGGTGGGTTTAAAAAAACTAAAATGAATAAACATTATATTCGTATTATCATACATTTTGATTGCAAGCAAATTTTGAAAAAAGGCTTCTCATAATCCAGTAAAATAAAAATTACAAAACATCTGACATTACAACACACATCCACATTTCAGAGAGCCAGTTTTGCTTTGGTATTATCTGAGAAATCATGATCTAAATAATTAAGAAAGTCACCTAAAATTCTGTGAAATTTATGTAAGAGGAGCTGAAACTTCCCAAGAAGTCATTACAAAAAACAGTGAAGAGACATTTCAGTATGAACTATTCCAAGTGGAAACAACATTTCCTATTACACCAATAAATGGCTGACTATATCATTTTCACTTAATAAGATAAATGTGCCATTTATTGGACACATTCAAAAAATTATTGACCTATCAGACACCTATTTAAGCTCTCGATATATTGAACTATGATCATGGAGAAAAAGAACGAAGTTTAAAGGCAAATCATTCCAGTCTTAGAGGAAAACACATGCATACTAGCTGCTATATCTTGTATTATTAACATAGGTTTTTTTGTTTGTTTGTTTTGTTTTTGCACTTGGAACTCACCTTTATAATCTGTCACATTACAAATTTCACAATAATTTTCAGACAGCTCAGCTGAATCCATTTTACTTGTATTATACAACTAAAAACAAACACTATATACTATCTGGCTTATTGAAATTGCTTCTATAATTAGCTTCTTGGGCTATGGTCAATGCAGTTTTGAGATGAGGAAATGCTAAAGGCAGATGAAATTCAAACACAAATTCCTTGGCAGTCAGTAAACTAAGTAAGTAACAAAAGTGATTCCCAAAGGCACAGTGTACCCTGAAAAAGAACAGGTTGCTTATCTGTAACTGTGGTTCTTCAAGTGGTCATCCGTGTCCCCACAGAAATGCATTTTGCACCTGCACAGAGACCCCTGTAGGAATGTTCTAGAGCTAAGTAGCTTGGTGGGAACTCCATTCCCTCCCACATACCATACATGATCCAACCGTCAAGTTACCTTCCTTAGTTTCAAAGTCCACCAAAAAAAACAGGGACCTGAAAGAGGGGAGGTAGAGTGGGATTGTGTGAGGGCACAGATGACCATTCAAAGAACCACAGTTACAGGAAGCAACCTGTTCTTTTTCTTCATGGTCTCTGTGTCTCACACGATGGGTGACTGCAAAGCTTACCAGAGGAAGAAGGGTTAGGTTACTGTAATACAGAAGATAGAATTGCCTGGCAAAAGTGAGCATCCCAAGTCTGTAGTGACAAATAATCGTAGAAGACTGTGACCAGCTAGTAGCCCAACAATGGAATTCTCCACAACACTGCTGTTGAGGAAGAAACTGCTCTTGTGGAATGTGCTCACAAACAATCAGGTACTGGTTGTCTAGCAAGCTCATAGGATAGACAAAGAGTCTCCATGACCCATTTAGAAATTGTTAGGGTGACAACTTATGGCAACCACTGTAGCAGTCAAAGAGATTACATCAAAGGCCTCAAAGAGCAATGTACAACACATTTCTAGGAAATGCAGTGACCATTCCAATGGTGTAATAGGCCGAGGATAAAAGACAGGCAATATAATATACTGTGACAGGTGAAACTCCAAGACCACTTTTGGGAGGAAGGAAATATCAGGATGCAGGACTACTTTGTCACAGTGGAATACTAAGAAAGGCTCATCACAATGCAAAGTAGCCAATTTTCCAGATAACTGAGCTTAAGTCACAGCAACAAGGAACACAGTTTTGAGAGTTAGAAGATGTTCATCCATAGTTGCCAAGGGCTCAAAGAGGTGCCAAAACAAAACAAAAGATAGCAACCACAAAGGCAAGGGAGGAGAGACTGGTGGGCAGAGATGAGCTAATCCTCATTTCATCACTACCGGGTCCATGAAGAAGGCACGTGGAGAATAGCCAAGTGGCTAGTAAGCAACTACTGCTGCAAGATAGACCTTCAGTGATTAAAAAGAGAAACCTTGCTCTTTCAAAGACAAAAGAAAGTGAAGCATTGTAGAAGTCACAATTCATGGTTGTCTGGGCCAAAAGGGAGGGATTAGAATGGCACCAGAATGATCTGTGGGCAGCTTGGCTATTAACCTCTCCAGAAGAGGAAACAGTAGAAACAGGCAGAGCAGACAGCCTGTCCATTGAAAAAGAAATGCATTTCCCAGAGAACTTGTGGCAACTCCTGTTCTGGAGCAGAACCCAGGGCATTTGCTGTTGCTTCTGTTATAGTCCCCCTATGACTGCATAATAAACTTGGCGACAATGTGACCACTAGTGTTGGAGAATCATGGTGTGGCTGAGGGTGTCTTGCTTGTTCCTGTGAGATAAATGGCTAATGGATATATCACTCTCACTGTACACCAATCCCACAGATAAGTGGCAAGATCTAGCAGAGTGGTGGAACAAATGCCCCCTTGGTGGTTAATATAGCAAACTGTGGTTGTGTTATCTGAAACCATTTGCACTACTTTTCCTAATAAAAGTCTTTCAAACGACCAGAGCACTTTGAGGACTGCAAGTAACTTCGGTGCATTGATGTGACGATCTCTCTCACAACAAGACAGAATCTTGGGCAGTCTCTGTGCTGCAATATGTGCCCCAACCTATCAATGGCATGTCTCTGATCATCATCACTGTGGGCTGAGACAGCATGAATGGCTTCCCCAAATGGAGATTACTGAGGGAGGTCCAGCAAGGTAGGGATGCTCCTGCAGCATGATGGACAGTTAACCTCTTGCACTGATCATTGGTAGAGGATCAGAGTGTCTCAGGAACCAACGTTGGAGCAAGCAAAGCTTGAGGTGACTAACAGTCATGGTGGCCACCATAAGGCCCAACAACTGCTAAATCCAAAGGGCCAAAAATCTGAGATGATGGAGAACGTCTATGACAGTGTCTCATAGAGTGATAGACAACAATCCATAGTTGAAGAGACGAGTGAGTTGAAACACTGACTTCTTCAGGTTGATCTTGAGACCCAGCTGCTAAAGAAAATAGAGAGCAAGGAGCAAATCTTGATATAATTTGTCCTTGCAGGATGCCATCAGAAGCCACTAGTTAAGATAAGGGTAGGCTACAACACTCTGAGTCCTGAGATAGATCGCTACAGCCATACACTTGGTGAAGACCCATGGAGTGGTGGAAAGACCAAAGAGGAGTACTTTGTACTGACACAGATCTTCACTGACTGTGAAATGAAGATAACTCTTTGCAGTGTGGGCAGATCATAACGTGAAAATATACATCCCATAGTTCTATTGAGGTAACCAGTCTCCTCTTCTCAGGAAGGACAGAATGAATACCAACATTACCATGTTGACTTCATGAGGATGGATGTATCTATTCACACAGCGAAGGTCCAAGATGGGACACAGGTCCCTATCTTGTTTCAAGCACCAAGGGTAGTGAGACAGGGACCAAGGCAGGTATTGACAGGTACAGACGGTGGCACTGACAATCCAACAGAAAATATTGTTGAGACCAAGGTCAATACCAAAGAAGGTGCAGAATGGTCAGAGTGCTTAGTTTTCTTCTTCTTCTTCGGTTTAACTTGTGCCTCTGCCAAAGCCAAGTCCCTGCTAGCATGCCTCTTCTTTCCTGACTTGTCTTTCAAAGTGGGAATTGAGGAAGAACACCAGTACAGAAGGAATTGTAGATTGCTGAGCAGAAGGTGGCTTCACTACAAGTATCAATGAAGGCAGAGGAAGCAACTTTGATATCGAAGCAGACACGCTCAGGACTGACTCCATTAATGTCAGGGTCAGTAATGAAAGTTTTTCCAAGCCTCCCTGGGCCTCAATACTGTAGTGGAGGTAGTGAAAAGGGCCATGCTCACTATGGCCTGCTCAGGCACTCAATGACCTCTCCCAGCAGCAAGATTTAAATCTTGAGGTCCAGCTCTTAAGAGTTTGAGATGTAAACTGAAGATTTTACACTGGCAGACATTATCTTCCTCTCCCAAACAATAAGGACACTTGGTATGAGTGCCTGACAAAGAAACCTTCTGGCCATACAACAGGCAGAGTTTGAACAGAGAGGTAGAGGCCATAGACAAATGGTGAGGGAGGGAAAGGAGAAGAGGAAAAGAAGATGAGATAAAGGGTTATTTCTTTTACAGATAGAAATAGAGACAAAGAAAAGATTAGGAACATGAAAGAAGAGAAATAAGAAGAAACAAAGGTACTCAGCTATGGAACACAGTCAATAGGCATGACTCATTCAGTGGACTTCAAAACTGAGAGGAAGGTAGCTTGGGGGGTTAGATCATGCATGGTACACATGAGAGGATGGGGTTCCCACCAAGCTACTCAGCTCTGAAATATTCCAACAGGGGTCTCTGAGCAGGCACCAAGCCCACTGTGTGAGGCAGAGAGACCACAAAGAAGAACAAACAATAATTTATCTCATTTTTGTGAAAAGGAGAAAACTGATCATTCTGGGCCAGTTACAGTCCACCAGAATTCAGATGACAGAAGCAGCATGAAACTAGCTAAGCCAAGATATTATAAATACTTTTTAGAGTGTAAAAATAATATGAGTTCACAAGCAGGTAAAACCCTAAATCCAACTATTAGACCCAAACAGAACCGGCCCACTGAATCCATGAAAATTTCAAATTCCAACTGATTTGATCGTTTGAGTCTAATAGCCAGTCTAATAGCTGGCTTTAGGCCAGACATCCCATTGTGAATATAGCACTGAACTGAAAAAAAAATTATCCATGAGGAAAACTACTTCTTATTGGCACATGCAGGGCTTTCTAATACATGATAAATCATATGCTGTCACTTTACATGTACATTCTTCACAAGTCAACTGGTTTGTAAAACGACACAATAAAACTCTAATTACACTTATATCTTCTCTATGCAGAATAAGGAGGCACTGACTGATGGCAATGTTAGAAGGTATGTAAATGGCTTACCTTGATTTAAAACAATATAATTTACAAGTCTTACAATACTTCAGTTCCACATTATACTAAATTTTATATTATTTACCTGATCAAGGTGAAAGTGTTCGAATACTGTGCAGAAGAACAATATACAAGGCACTGGGGCAATATAAAGATAGATGCATTCAGAAATCCTGTGTCATGCCATGATCTTTATGCCTCTCTTTGCAAATTTTATATCAAACTTATCATCTCATCAAAGTTCTCTTAAGTAAGAGGTCAAACAGCAGCAACAGCCATTTCAAAGGCACCAAAGCTATGTTTTGCACTGATCACAATTAGGAAGTTACTGTGCTTTGTTCCATGCACCACAGTGAAGGAACCAGAATTGCTGATGATGTGACTAAAAACAACTGCTCTGTTCTTCCCAAAACCTGCAAAGTATGCCTGAACTACTTTTCCAATCTTGCCTACAATCAATTGCTAAACAAAATTACATATTTGGCAACAGACAACAAAAATCAGCAAGACTATCCTAACAGTTTATATACTTAGGCAATGTATTAAAGAGGCCATCTTGTCCACCACTGTTTGTTGATACTGGAGAGGCATGTGGAACCAGGATTCGCCACTTGGGCAAATAAGACTAGCCTCTCTTGTTCAGCTCCCCTCTGGCTTTGCTTCAGGCTTCTTTGGAGGCTGCAGCTTGAACGTGCTGAAGTAGTTCACCACTTGCTGTGGCACTTCTGCCAGGACACTCTGAGCCAGAGCTTCCTTAGGAGCCTTATTCAAAAAAGAGAGTCAGAAATCAGAATATGAAAGCACATCATTAATTTCTTGCAGATTGGGAAGATAATTTCAAGACCCATTTTCCTGAGGATATACATAAACATCGGTGGGGGAGTATCTGCTCATTTGGATTAGCTGTCAGAGGGAGCATCTTACCTGTTTTACTGAAAAGTTGGTTGGCTTTACAAGATAGCTTACAAAGTGGTTGCCAAATCACTTGGGACAAGAATATTAAGACGTAATAACTTTCATATAATTCCCATAAAAACAGCTCTAAGACAATATACAAATTAAAAAGCTGATGTGATTTCTTGCAAACTGTACAGCCCCAACCTACCCCCTAAGTATTTCAACTGGACCTCTCTTCCAATGATAATGCTTTTCAAGATCCAATACTGTAATAGTATTTCATTTTCTCTAGCAAGTGAATCCAGTTATATACAAAGTGACAAAAGCAAAGTATTAACTAACAAGTTAATGTACAATCCACTTGGCAAACCATTTAAACATAAGGAGCAAATACTTTTGTCCTTCCTTGCTCTATAGCAGTTTGCCTAACTAAATAATTGAAGATAAGGAACAATGATGACCTAATTTCAGCTTTTGAGCAGGGAATGAAAATACAAGCATAGTGTGCAGAAATCCATTGAGAGATTTAAAATACAAACAGGCTGTTTGGTTTTTGAAAGGAAAACAACCTTCTAAGAAACATTCTAATTTCTGCCTACCAATAAAATTGGTATAAATGCAATACTTACACAAAACTGATTAATAGGAAGAGGAAATGTCTACCAGTTAATTCTTTCTAGGGTGCTGGTAAGTCATTTAGTTAAAAAAGGAAACTTTTTCTAGATTAAAAAAATGGAAAGTACCTTCCCAGCACACAATGTTTTTTTTTCATCCACGACATAATCCATATAATAGGCTAGCTGAACAAATTAATTCCTTTATTATAGGGGGCTAATCAAAACAATGTTTATTATTATTATATTTTGACGAAACAGTTCCTCGACGAGACTAAAATTATATTTTAGTCATTTCCCATACCTTGGATTTTTTTCAGAGTACTGTAGTACTGTGGACATAAGAAAAGCAACAACCACACTGATATAAAATCCCATGTCTGACCCTCCCTCAAACTGTTTCCCTGACAGATGTCTATGGCTGTGACAAAATGTCAACAAACAGTCTTTCAATACTCTGGCTCCTTGTACCTTCCACAATAACTTGGTTTCTCCTCAACATATGAATCAGATCAGGAGTGAAAATCACAGATATCCTTTATGGTCCTCCAGGCTCATTTGGGTGCATACCACCTCTAGTACATATGATCAGAGATAGATTCCTTGACATAGTTCCACCTGCTGCTCCCCCACCGCATCCCTTCTCTTCTCCTCTAATGACTCAGACCAGGATGCTCAGGCAGGGTATTTTGTGTACTGATGTGTGACCATTTTTTTTCCCCACAGCCCTCTCTTTAAAAAAAAAAAGCAACTTACTTTCTTGTTCTTCATTATATGCATACAATTTCGCACTCTATAAGATAGTGCATGTCTATTTAAACTTGCAGTCACTGTTTCTTCAGTGAAACTGAATGGCTTCAACTGCAGTCCTACATAAAACTGTTGCCAAAATTCCATTATCTTTGGATAGTAAATATGCCAGAGTCCCTAAATCTCCCGCTAGAACTGCTGTTCTGATTAAACCAGACTTAAAGAGAAATGACTGACTAGTTGACCAAAATTAAGTGTAACAGCAGATATAACACTTACATTCTGGAACTGCCGAAATGGCACAAACTGGACAATGTCTCTAATAGCAGCCTCTCCTGAAGGAGATCTCAGGGCTCCACTGTCACTGTCAAGGAACTCCATGGCACTGAAATCAGCTCCTCCAACACCAACAATGATAATGGACATTGGAAGTTTCGCAGCATTAACGATGGCAGATCTGGTGTTATCAAGGTCTGTTATCACACCATCAGTGATTATCAGCAGCACAAAATAATTCTGTTGAACAAACACACACTTTATTAAAAGGAGAAATACACACCTGGGTTACAGCTGGAGATGACACCAGCTAATAAACACGAGCAGTAAAAGAATAAGGTCTTTTATTTTGACCTCATGCTCATCAGCAGAACAATCCCTGGACAAACCCAACTTAAGAGACCAACTCTTAAGAATACAAACTTCCAGAAAAAACATTATTTGTTTCCCCTCAAAATTCCCCGGCAATTGAAGCTGCCATGATCAGACAGCTTAATAGAGTGAATAATTAAGGCTGCCTCCACAAGGATCCAAAATGTTTAAACAGCCTTGGTAGCCAGACAAAATTTGTGCTTGCTATCAACTCAAACTCCAAGTAAAAAGTACAGAGGGTGGGCTTTATTGCTATGACATCATGCTGAGCTTTAAAGGTCCTTGAGTAATTTAAGCCCCAGCTAAGCAGCAATGGCCCACAAGTATCCAGCTCAGGGGTAGCAGTAAGAATTAAATTAAAGAAATGCCCACAAATGAATTACCCCTCTTCCAATTAATATTACTTACAAGTGACATGAAATCTTGAAAATTTTAAAGATCAGAATCTAATCTTTAATGTTTTGAGGTGCTTGGAAGAGCTGTTCTCCACAAACATTTACTTTTATTTGTTTTCCAATGATCAGTTTGTAAAGTGCTTCATATTTTTACTGTGGACAGCCTTACTATCACCTTGTGAAACACAATCATTTTTTTTCACACATGTGAAACAAAACTTAAGAGACTGTAACTGGATTTATAAACAGCACAGGCAAGACATGAACACAGTCTCCAACTACTTAGGATTAGTGATACTAAGCACTGCCAGTAAGGCAGCTAACTTTTGTTTCTTACAACTTCCTATCTCTTGTTTACAGAAGAAATTATGAGTAAAAGTGGAACCATATAGTAGCACTGAGGTACTTACTGAGGCTGTCTGTTGCTGTGTAGCAGCTGCAGCAAATCTTGCCACATGATTTATTATTGGAGAAAAGTTGGTAGGCCCATACAATCTTATTTGAGGAAGGCAGATCCGGTATGCATCCACAATACCTTGGATTCCTGAGGAAAATAGAAAGAAACATCTAATTACTTTTTAAGACTCTCATCTTTCTCATAGCTTTATGGGCCTCTTTTTATGGAATGAAACTTCAATACCCACATACATTTTAAATGGTTTTATACTCATGAAGAAAGACTGAGACCATTAGCACTTGTCAGTACTGTAAATGTAACTAGACTAGCTCACCAAACAGAGGTGGGGGGGTGAGAACAGTTAAACAGTTTTAGTAGATAATCACACACAGAATACCAACTACGACTATATGGTCTTAAGAAGAAACCACCAATATCTGCCTTAGAAGTAGTTTCTTTCAGGCTGGCAGTGACACCCTGAAACATGAGAATATAGAGAAAGTGCATTACTGCTACCCTAAAGTATTTGCAGGGGATAATATCATAGGACCTTGTTACAAGTACACTTTGTGTTATTGAATTTTAATGGAACAAGTAAGTGCTGAGTTCACAGAAGAAATCACAGGAAGAAATCACAACACACCTAAGAGCCTGAGAAGTCTCTTATTTATCATACTTGTTTATATCAATACATTTTGTAATTATTCTACAGGTCATTTCTTTCCATATTTTCAAGTTGTTGTTGACAGTCTTTCCTGGGCTAATAAGGTGCACACTGTTTTGATCTGAAATTTATTTTGCTATCTGACTTTTACTAGACTTTTTCCCAGTTATGCAGTATTAACAGTGCTAGCTTAAAAGCCCACAATCAATCAGTTATAAAGTTGTTACCTTTGACATCTTAGAAACACCAGGACATTCTTAAGATTTGTATCCTAAACATTTAAAACTTACCACTGCAGAATGGATTTGATGGGTTAAAGTTTAATGGGAACTCATGTGACACCTGTGAATAAATGGAAGATATGCAAATATTTTAATAATTTCTTCACTGATCAGGTTGTTTTCTTCCAAATCCTATCACTGTGTACTGATTGTTTACATTTAGTGAATTTCTTGTTGGTTTTACATTGAATAATCTTCCTAAAAAAGAGAAATAGTTTACCTGCCATGAGGGAGGGATCTGTGCACCAAATCCAAAAGCTGGAAACATTTTATCTCTGTAAAAACAATTTAGAGAAAATGATTATGAACAAGCTCACATAGTCACGGTCACCATAAACCAAAGATGTAAATCTGTTCTTATGACCGTTATTAAATGCTCAAGCTATATTCATGAACAGTACTTAAATGTTTTACCTTCATCTTAGCAAGGATGTCACAGATCTACAACGGCTTAGAGCCTAATATGAGTTAACTGCGTCTACAATCCCGTAACAGCTTATTCGAAGCAATCCTCACCAAACTCAGAGGGGTTTATCTTTGAGTAGACATATACAGGATTGCCTGGTTTAGCCAAAGGAAAGCTTCTGCTCAACTCCTTTCCCTGGAAACTCTCATAGCCATTTTTCAAGAATGCCTTCTTACACCCTGGAGAAAGTGGGTAATTAACAGCTGAAAGGGAGGAAGACCAGACTAAAAAAAAACAAAAAAGACTTTTCTTTTTGTAACCTTTATTGACTTATACTGGATCTAAGCCTATATGTTAAAACACTCAAAGTTTCACAATGAGTTGTGCTCATGTCATCTTATTTCAGCAGTGGGTCAGTCACCAAAGGGGAGCCCAAATATTAAACCACTACTGTAAAAATTAAAACTGAAAACAATTCAGAACCCTTCCATGATTGCATTTTCCAAGTTGACATGTATTGACATTTCTTCCGATTAGGCAATGTTAGTGATGATAGCTCACACCCCCCCCAAAAAAAACCAGACGTCGCAACAAAACACTCTCTCCCAAAACCCCAAAAGTTGTCAGGTTATTAAGTGCAGTCAGCTTACAGTTCTGAGGAAAAGCAAACCTGCCTCTCTGAACCTCATACTCTTCTCAGCTTGTCTTGACATTTGGGCATGACAATGGCCTTCCCCCAGATGTCTGGGATGCTTCCCTTTTATATTCCACAGTTGCAGAAAAGTAACAACTGTCCTCTTCCCCTCATCACAATATCATGGAACTAGCTCATCTCAAATGAAACAAACCTGGCTGGCAGCTAAGGAGTTTTGTCTAGTCAAGAAACATAGTTCTTTGGCACTGTTTCCTACAACCCAAAGCTCTCCTGATGGGGAACAAAAAGTAAGTAACCCAATAAAGTACACATACATGCCCTGCAGTACTTAGGAAATAACTGAAGTTCTCTAACTGCGGCACATACTGGTGCAAGGGCCTTTGAATTTAATAGCCAACTACACTGTTGATGTCTGAGGCCTGACAGAAGATTACCAACAATTTTCTGAGTGGAAAGTATTGCATGTATTTATGATGGCTGCTTCCTTCTCAATACCCACTCACCACCAAGCTGAGTCAAAAACACATTTTACACAATGGTGTAAAATATAAATCATAAATGAAATTCATCATATATCTGCACTGTTTCTGAGCAGGTATATACCCTTCCTCTTATGCACAATACACACTATACCTTTCATGGTATTTACTTTAGAATTCTAACTCTGTGCTAGATAGAAGCTGTACTTACTGACCAAGATGGTTCTTTTTAATCTCAAGCCAGTAATGAGAAACGGACTTCACCTAAAGGTCAATGTAGCATCTTGTTGGCAAAGCACTCAAAGGTTAAAATATAATTAACCCATTTTAATGGAGCATGTGTGGGAGCACCTGTGGTTGCAAGCCCTTTATTAACAATCTACAACCCCACTGACCAGCTATTTGACAGAAGAGGAAACTGAATCCAGGCCGTACTCTCTGTTATGAATAGCCAATGTCTAAGATTTTACCTTTTTTATTATAAAGAAAAACTGTGATCATCTTTATTGAACAGAATACAGAATGAAACCATGTCTACTGCATTGTGTTGCACATGAAATTCCCCAGACAGCTAGGGATTCACATGTAGAAATCTGTTTCTGCATATGAAGTACTTCTGAAAAGAAGCAAAGGTACGTAGAGCTTCTGGGCATGCACGATACAGACAGGTTGCTTGCTGATGTTAAGAAAATTTGTGTTACAGAATGGTTACAGAAATACAGTCATGAATTCAGTGCAGGATGTGCTATTCATTCTTAATGTATTTATTACTGAAATTATTCCAATGCCATATCCATTAATTAAATGGCAAAACAATATCATTAGGATATTTACATTTCCGTTCACTGAGAGGACACATCAGTGATACACCTTTTGGTACTAGCCATGCATTTAAAGGTAGCCATCACACTAGACACAAAGCCAGACCCGAATGTCCTCCCTTAGATTAAGGAGAGAGGGATAGGGAAAGATGAGGAAATAGGAGGCAAAAAATCTTTCAAAACTGGTTTTCCAAAACTGCATTATTATGTCATTGTTCTCATCATGTATTGTTTCAATCTATTGAACAACTTGAGAACAATCCTAGCAGAGAATCTTACGTATCATAGTCTTGGATGACCATCCCCACAGACCAAATGGCAGTCAAGTATTCATTCACTCCATTAGGACTAATGTAATGCAGGGAGTCTGGGGAACGAGGATCTCCATTAGAGCCAGTAAAGTCAATGCCAACCTGTCAAGAGAGATACATTACTGGTGTGAAAATTACTTTACTCCTCAAACATCGTAGAAACTAACTCAAAGGGAAGACTTAGTGCAGTTAAAGATGGAAAAGTGTGAAGTGTTTCTTCTTTAAAAAATTAACATTTAGTATTACTATTTAAAAATCAAAATATGTGTGAGCAATATGAGCATGGCAAATTGAGAATTCTGCCCTGAACAAAAAACCTTTCTGGAATACATTTCATTCATGCTGACTTTACAGAACTAGGTATGAGGATAAAATGAGAAAGGCAAACAACTGCATATTTTTCTTTGATTTCTTCTTCTTGGGAAAAATGATGGGATAAAAATTAACATACGTATTTGTCCACTCTTACTCTACTCGTGGCTTCCCCAAATCTATCCCTTCCAGATTACAGCCAGTAACTTTGCTCCAAGCAATATTTGCTGTACAGATCAATGTGAAAAGTAGTAGAGATCCTCCTTGTCTGCAAGTTGCCTGTCCCTCAGGAGGAAATACAATCACCTAATTCTGCTGCCAGAGAACGAGCAAGGTACTGTATTTGCCAGCATATGAGATGCCCTTTTTCCCCTGAAAAATAACTTTTAAAAATAGGGTGTGTCTTATATGTCGGTGGGTCTTGTCAGCTGGCAAAAACCAACCCTATTCCTAAGCATTTTGCCACTATGCAAGTTCTTGGCAGAGGCAAAATGCACTAAAAGGGGAAGCTCCGGAGAGGGAAGAACCCCTTGCAGTTTTCCCTACTCCCACTTTACCTTCCATTTTGAAGGGGAAGAGAAAAGAGGTAGCTCCAGAGGGGAGAAAAGAAAGTTCATGCAGCTTTCTTCTTTCCCCTCCAGAGTGCCTTCCTTTCCCCCTGCAAACCAGAAGGGAAAAGGGGGGGGGGAGATCCTAGGAACTTTCTTTCCTTGTCTCTGGTGCTCCTTAATGTCCCTTCCCCTGAAAACCAGAGGGAAAAGAAAGATCCTAAGAACTTTCATTTCTTTTCCTGCCTCTGACACTCCTTCCTTTCCCTTCCTCTGCAAAACAGAAGGGCACAGGAGAAGTTATGCTATTTTTTAAAACTAGTTTTTTTCCCCAGAAAAAAATATTTTAAAATGGGGTGCATCTTATATGCCAGCAAATACGGTATATGGGTTTGAGCGCTGGACTATGACTCTGGAGACCAGACTCTGGATCTCCACTTGACCATGGAAACACCCAGCCTTGGCAAAGTTACACTCTCTCAGCCTTAGAGGAAGCCAAGGGCAAACCTGCTCTGAACAAATCTTGCCATGAAAGCCCCATGACAGATTTGCCTTAGGGCCACTATAACCAGAAATAACGTGAAGGCAAACGTGTTTCTAGTTCTTATGTAGTTTGCAGGGTACCAGTTCCATTTATAACTATGGCTGCAATCCTGCTGATGTCTTACACATATTCACTATAGAAGCAGCTAGGGTTCCCTCCTTCACCAATATGGAACATCTTCATTCAGTTCCATGTTGCAAAAGCAGAGTTGTACATGTGGATGTGACTGCAGATGTGCATTCGGGTGTACAACTGATTGCACATTTAGATGTGCATTCAGTTGCAACAAAGTTATCATTCAAATGTTACACAGCATAACCAATGCATAACTCCATATGAAGAAACTGACAACTACACTGCCCAACTGTAAGATCTTTACCCTCATCTGTAAGGACCTTTACTATACCCACATCAGAACCTCTCTATGTTCCTTCTTAATTTGTTAGGATCCTCTCCTCCTCCACTTATCATAATCTACAGTTTACTTACAGTAAAATTCAGCTGGCAGCCTCCCATAATGTAATCAAGGAAAGTACATTCCACAATAATCTGTAGAACAAATAATCAAATGTTCAGTGATGTACTCCAAGTCATAAACCAATTCATCATTTTTTTAAAAGTCAGTGTTATTCTCTCCTTAAGCAGGCAACTACCCAAGGTCTATGGGCTGCACATGTCCTTCACTGAAGCACAGAGAAGGGTTAATTTGCCTCACTTAGTTAATTTCCTTCCTCCCCCCTCCTTTATTTTACTTGAAACAAATTCCAGTTTACTTCCTCTTCTCGAAAAGGCGTCTCCTAGTTTGCAAGGCCTGAACAAGGCTATTGATGACTAGCATTCATAAAGCTGTCTCATTCATAGTCTCCAAAAGTTGAAGCTAACTTGATGGCAAATAACAACAAAAAAAGCTTAAAACAGTTCATGCTCGATTGTGGTTAAAATTGCCTCCCACACCTCTAGAGTGCTCTAGAGTGTTGGGAGGGGGCAAAGGCTAGACATAACCCACAGACCACACTTTTCCAGTCCTTGTGGTATAGTTATACCAAGTCATTCTAAACAAGGACAGGCTTAAATAATATGTTACTGCGTAATTCTGAACAAGGAGATGCGTTACAGTACCATTCTGCATCATGTTTGACCCCTAAGTTAAATAAAATAATTATTGCATTGCATTTAGCTGAAACACACTTAATCTTCCCTGTACTGATTAAATATGCAATCCAAAGTCTATTTATTTAGTTATTAAAATATCTATATCCTACCTACATTCAAAGATCTCAGAGCAGCATATAACAAAATCTATTTAAGACAATCAATAATTAACATCACTAATGTTAAAAGACTAAAAATGTATTAAATAATTATCATAGTTCATTTATCACAGACAATTTGAAGCCTGTTAAGATAATTTAAAATAATGAAGTTAGGTACATGAGTAGATACATGAATCCCAGTGGACACCAAATGAGTTATATTGAATGTTAAACTATTAGAAGTGGCATTCTTTCACAAACTCCACCACTACGGAGAACAAGTAGGGCAAACAGTGTTAGCAACACATAGCCTCACAAAGTTCTAATGACTCGTGGAATGGGTTGAACAAGCAGAATCAAAATTATTGAATTAGATACTTGCAGAAAGATAAAAATAGTGTTCAAACAAGTGGTAGAAGGTTTCTGCTAGGAAAATGACTTCTCTCGTTTCAAGCCTCAGTTTTCACATGACTGACACTGATACAATTCACAAGTAGAAAAAAAAATTGTTTACTGGGATAATAAAAAGTCAACTGCCAGTACTACTCCAGTAAAGAGAACACTTAAATAATAATACTTGCTTTTTGTATGTAGTTTTTAATACATATTTTAATATTATTTTAATCATTACTGATGTTTAATCTATGTTTTAACTTTTGTATGTTACAGTTTTTGATGTTTGTAAGCCACTCTGATTCCCCTCGGGGAGAAACGGGAGAAAAATAAAGATAATGATAATGATGATGATGATGATGATGATGATGATGATGATGATGATAATAATAATAATAATAATAATAATAATAATAAGGGTACTCACCTCACAGTGTTTAAAACTGATAATGCCTGAATTTTTGTAGCTTTTCTTTTTTTGCTTCTTCTTTACATTGATGCATTCATATTCAACCTACAGAAACAGAACAGAACAGCAGGACAAAAACCGCATGTATTTAGACTGTGAGCCTAAGCATTCCAAAGTTAGAAATTTGTTGAACAGAAGACAGTCTGGATTCTTCTTGTGTATTACCTTCTACTTTGCTGCCTTGGGCCTACTTGGGGCAGGGAACAGAGCTATAAGATTTTCCATGGGTAGGAGAATTTCTGAATTGTCCTCATAGGTCACAGAAGGCACAGCTACTGTTTGCCATCACCTTCTAGCTTGCAATACACCATCTGCATAGGATGACTATTGCTTTGAGCTGAATGGGGGAACAAAATCTGCAGAATATTTTATGTTCATTGATTTTTATGGGGCTTTAAAAATGTTAATACTACTTATAATACTACCAGTATTATCCAGAATTATATCTATCCTCCAACACACCTTTTTATTAACTGCAGCTTAGCATTATATCCAAATTCTTAACTGAGTTAATCTTACCAATTGTTAAAATGTATTGCATGAATAATGAGGGCATCTTTTTAGAATTTTATACACTCTCCAAATGCCCACAATATTTGACATGTTATTTCAGCTACGTAGGTAGGGCTAGGTAGGGCTAATGTTATCCCTGAATTACAAACAGAAGTGGAGGCTGAGAAAAAGCAGAAAGATTTAAACCAACAATGTCTGCTTTCAGTTTAAATTGGGCTAAATATGATATTAGAATTATCTAGAACAGACTCAATGAAAAGAATGCAACTTATTAGCCACAGCTAACTTTGATCCCATTGATTTCCCAAAGTTTACTCTAGATCATTCTCTTACCAGACTTAGCCTGCCACTTCTCATGAACACTGCACCGGTTCCTATAAGTGCAGGCTCTAAAGAAAAGCCTTGAAGACAAATGCATTAATCAATAAGGTGGGAAATGGCATACGGACTTACTGGTGAATGTCGAGATACTTCCTTCAGTTTTGACATTGTAGTCAGAAAGGTCCCTATGAGATCATGTGACCCATCACTATCATAATCATAGCACTCAACCTAAAAAGAATGTATTGGTGTTACTGTGGATATAGCATAGTTTCCAAGAAATGCAACAGGATAAGAAGTCAGAAACCCTGTATTTCAAGCCTCTCCCATTCCAGATAGGAACTCTCAAATACCTATTAGGAGGGTGAGACTAAAATTCATATTACAGCCAAAACTATGGCTTCAGTAAGGTTATTTACTGAAAATAGAGCGCACAGGTTATTAGCCTTTTATGAATCCAACTAGAAATATCAACTTACATGTCTAAAATATCCCTCTTTTATTTTCAAAGATCCATTCTGATGAATTTCAAGTTGCTTGAGATCAAGCCTCACTTTATTACTGTCTAATGTTCCTTAGGGCCACTGCTCCCGCCCCCCCCCGCCACTCAAAAGAACTAATAGTGTAATCTGTACAAGTCTACTGAGAAATAAATCTAATATTTTAATGAAGCTTACCCACAGGCAAGTGGGTAGAGGATGACAGCTTATGAGTATTTCCCCAAAGTTATCAAGACACATGCACATGCACTCTCCATTTGTGTGAACATGCAGGCACACAGAATTAGAGTAAAGCTGAACTCAGGATGACAGGGAGCAGAGGGGACAAATCTTTATTTTTGAGTATTAACTTTTAAGAACCTTTCCAATTGTCTGTGATAAAGAATGTTCAATCAAAATAGAAACATTCATTTTATAGTCTTCTTGAACTTGCTCCCATGTTGATGAGATACATGTTACTCATGTTTACCACCCACACAAGAATGGATAATGAATGCATATCTGCCCCAATAAAAAAAGTCTTCAACAACTCTTTTCAACACATACACAAAACCAATTCAAAGATAATGTAATGAGAGACAGTTGCTTGTGTATTATGGCTAAATACACAAACAGCACTTTTAAGACATGAAAACACCTTTAAGTCAAGTAAAGCTAGAAAATAATTTTTACTTACTAAATGAAATAGCCAGCTACATAAGAGACTGTGTGCATAAAGTATTAAAGGCATTGTTTAATCAGTCATTATAAGCATAACAGCTTTTCCCCTTATTCATTACAGCAAAAGTTTTAGTTCTAACTGCATCTCAGAAAGCAGTAAGGCCCTCTTGCACTTTTCCCATTTTCTCTGGAGCATGCAATAAGGCAGGCCAGATGTAGAATACTAGGGCACTAACCTACATATTCATGAGGTTTCATTTTGTTCCAAATGAGGTAAGCATCAAGTTAAAGTTTATTCAAACACGGCATTTTGCATCATGAAGGGATGAAAAAACACTATTTTGTGAGATTTATTTTGCTAGGAAATTCAATCACAAAATGTAGTAATTATGGGCAGAAAGGTAATAAATAGGTTACATTTTTAATGTTATGATTTCTCTTTTCCTTTCCTTTTCTCATCGAAGAAACAAGGGAAAGTTAGAAAGTTCAGAATTGGGGAGATTAGATGTGAAAATACAACTAACTAAAATGAACTAAAACTAGAAAGGCATAATGAAACACATGTTGTGAGCTAGAGAAATGCAACTAGAAACAAGCTCCTTAAAGCCTAGCCAGACACAGGTGACTGAGCAGGCATGACACCAATTTTAGAAACTCCTGCTTCTACTAGGAAACTTGCTCCTTATACAAAGCTGTTGTTATACAGACTAAGTTGCACGTATGCTACTGAAGAGCAAACAGACAGCTGTGAGCACAAGGATATATATTCAGGCATTAAGGCACTGATAACCAGTAGGGCTTTCAATGCTACCATCTAAAAATGTTCCTCCACTTACAGAACAGGACTATATACAATCCTCCCACCACACTTGCAAGGGTTCGGGGCATAAAACCCTTGCAAAGTGGAAAAACTGTAAATAACTCCCCCATCTGCTCCTCTTCCTATTCCCTGCTGGCTCCCTCCCTTCCTGTTCCCATGCAAAATGGAAGAGAATGGGGTGGAGGGGAGGTTCCCAAGAGCCTTCCTATCATTCTCCAGAGCTCCCTCACATGCATTTTGCCCCAGCACAGAGAAAATGGATGGGAAGCGGGGGAACTCGAGGAGGAAAGAAAGGCTCTTTGGAGCCTTCCCCCATTTCCTTCCATTTTGCTCAGCGTGAGTTCTCACACTGGGGCAAAATGCATGGGAAGGGGAGGGGGGAACTCAAAAAAGGAAAGGAAGACTTTTTTGGAGCCCCCACACCACCCTATTCCCATCTAATTTGCCTCAGTGCAAGATCTCTGCACTGAGGCAAAATGCATGGGAACAGGAGAAGGAGAATTAGAGGGGAAGCATGCATGCCTGCGAATAATCAAATTCATGAATGTCAAACCTACAAATGTGGAGGTCGGACTGTATTATGTAATAGGAACGATTCATACACCTTCAAAATATAATTATTTCATGTATTGAATACTCAAAATTCAGTGCAGTTTTAGTAATAAGTATACATTTTGCCACTATATTTTCTATACATTACCTTTATTGATTTCTCCATATCACCATAACATAAAGAATTGAGAGAGATCTTGAATGGTCTCCAGACAGGATTCAAGTTATTTTTAACAACCTAAACAGGAACAAAATAAAGTTTAGACATATCAAGGTCTTGGCTTGTATTAACCACCTCTGATAACATCTGCTATTTAAAAATAACTGACACAGCTATCATAAATATTATCTAGAATTCACAAACTTACTGCTGTATGAAAAGGAGCTGGCTCATATTTTTATACCAAGATTGTATGATTTCTTTCCAACCATGCTATCATTTTAAAATGGTATATCTTATGAAAATCAGAACTAAAGATATTTAAATAAATTGTAAGCCAAACCCCAGCCCATAAAAGAATAAAAAGAACCATACTTCTGTTCTGTGTACCATCACCCAATTTCCTTCAGATGTCTGCTTGTGGAACTCCAAATAAGGATCTGATTTTCCAAAAAAATCCTGAAATTAAAGATGGGTTACAGCTTCAAAACCATCTTACAGATAAGGGTTCCTTCCCCCAAAAGGTAGTCTTGTATTACTACTTCAAAAAAGATCCCCTTTCCAGACATAGTCTGCTTGTTCCTTCTTTTTGTAGGCACTGAACAGAACTGAAGTGTAGCCCCATTCAGAAAAATATAATCTCTTTAAAAAAAATTCCAGGCAATTCCATTAAAAACAAGTGAAGTAATATAAAATTTCTGATGAAATGTCATCTGTTCAAGAAATGACCCATTGCAGGAAAAGGTACAGAAGAATAATCATTTATGTAAGCATGCCATATCGTAAACTAAGTGGAAGACACACACATACTTTATGCAGTGCTACCCACAGCTTTGATGCATCAACCATATTCATTACACATATATTTCAGTCACATCTCAGTTACCATGAAGGCTGTAAACTGTTTGTTGGATATATAATACACATTTTAAAAATATAGAATACTCATTTTAAAAATATAGAATACTCATTTTAAAAATATATAGTTTGACCTTGCTTGCTTTAAAACCTCAGATCAGCATATTCAACAGGAAATGCAAGCCAGGTGAAACAATGAGGTGTTTATTTAAAGATCAATGGGATAATGAAAAATCGAAGTGTTTCTTCTCTAAAACAACTGATATTACTATTTTAGTTGTTATGACTTCAGTGACATGGAACTCATAAATCCAAGTCACAGATATCAGTACCAAACTCCACCCTCAATTTGAAAGAGCAGAAACTGAAACGGCAGAACATCACAAATGGAAATAAGTAAAAATAATTTTTTCAAGTTGGTTCCTATGTATTGCTGAACCATGATTTGTGCTTACTTTCTAGTTCCTCTACTTCCTATAGACTTTCATTTTAATTCCAAGGAAACCAATCATCTCATTATATCAGAATTAGTCCAAGCACAAATGAAAATTATAAAGAACAGCTTATTCTTGGTTTACAAAGACAGACAAAATCTGTAAAAAATATAACTTGTAAAAACCATAATTTGCCACTATGGATGCATTTGCAAATTAAAGCTTCCACAAGAGCAACCCATTAAAAATTTACTTTCCCTCATGTAATGAGATCTTCTCTTCTTCTCCTTGCACAGGCCTCCAAATCTGCTCAAAGGCATCTCAATGCTCCAGAGCATATCTGAGGAAAATATATGAAATGTGGGTGGGATGGGGCAAGTGATATTGGAGATAAGCCTCATGATTAGTGATCTTACTGTTTTTCAATGAAGATACACTCAGAATTCAAATTCATTGAGTTCAACAGGATACCAGCCAGGTATACACAAGATTTCAGCCTCCACATACCTTATTGTCCAATTTCCTTGCTTCCACTTCAAATATGACCACTCGGTTATCCTTTACTTCTTCAGCAGTAATCTGAGTGAGCATAGTAAAGATTCAGCATGTTTCCTCCCAATATCATTGCTCTTTGAAGGATCACAAATTGTAAACGGTTTTGTGGGAAGTAGTTTTATACTTCTATTAAGATTCAGAAACAGATTGAATTTATTGATAATAGTAGTTTTTAAGAGAAGAGTCTCACAGGCCAGCATCCAATAAGTGACCTTATGACAGCAGAAGCTGCTTTTACTGGCAGAAGTGGACAATTCCTTTTCTACATCCTCTTGTGTGACCTAAAACCAGTTCTAAGAGGCTGGGAAATAATCTGGAGCACATTTTCAATGCCATGAAGGACTGCAGAAGGGAGGGATGGAATAACAGAACACTCCTGCAAACATAATTTTGGATTTAGAACCCCACAGCTAGTACAGATGAAACAACAATATACATATTATATCAATAAATTTTATATTTATATATGTATGTATGTATGTATGTATGTATGTATATGTGTGCATGTATAAAATGAAAATTTGGGCATGTCCTGTAAAATTTGACATTCTCCTCCCTCTGAATGTCTTATATTGAACTATCATGCTATGTTTGAAGGCTTTAAAAAATTCAGCTCATTTTTTAAAGTTTGCGAAATAGGCTTACTATTTAGTGAAATGCATGTCCAAACATTTGGGCAAGCAGAATTAAGCCTGTATGTGTATTTTGGATCAGAATGTAGTTCTGTAAATTAAGAAATACTAAAAAAAAGTCAAGGCAAAATATTATGAATAATACAGAGAAAGTTAACCAATGAGTAGGACTTAAGAAGCACTTTAAATAGCAATGAATGTATTTTTACTCAAAAGTAAGCTTTGCTCTGGTGAATAAGTTTACTTCTAAAAAAGAATGTACAGGTTCTAGCCTTAATCCCACAGAATTTTAGAATATTTAATTTCTCTCTTGATTTATCCATACTATCTTGGATACCAGACATTTTTTTAAAAAAAATATATCCACAATCAAAATCTGTGTCCACAGTGGCTGCCATAAGAAGGAAACAAACTGAAGTTTTCATACCGTAATTTTTCCTTTTCCTGCAGGTTTCCCATTCTTCAACACCAGAGGCCTAGTCAGTGTCTTGCTAGAAACAATCTGTTAAAATACAGAAATAAACCAACAAAAAATGATGGACGAAGAATTTGCTAATGTACAGTATTCATACACTGTTACTAATTCAAAGCAAGCAAGGGCCCGAGCATGGGTCTATGCAGGGAGAATTCAATAGCTAAAGGAGCCAACTCAGATGCAAACATTGCAGCAGTACACCATGGTTCTTAAAGCTAAGGTTTATGTTTTCTACCCTCATCTCTCCCTTCACAAGCCAGTGCTCCTATCATGGTTCACTTAAAGTGGTTTTGCTACATATTCTATCTGGAAAACTGAAGTTTCACTTTGGCGCAAAAACATAAATTGAATCTAGAATCTGGTCAGTTTTAGACGTGTGTTTTGTTATATTTATGTATAGCACTAAAGTTTTAACCAAGCAGGCCAGAAACCTAGCTTTGCTACTATGTATTGGAATAAGACAGTAGCAGCTGCAAATGGATTTTCAAGCCACGTTTGAAAATGACTGGAAGAAAAGCTTCCTTTGTTTAGATTGGTGATGGTGCTGGGTGGGCGTTAAGAGATATGATTCACAGAAATTCCATGAGAAATATGATTGGTCAGTCAGAAGATTTAAAGAGAATGGTACTGATAACAATATACTATAAATAGGGGGCGAGGAAGGGGATGCCTTTGAGTTAATTTGAAAGAACCCTACTGGAAGAAGACTAGAACACCACAGCTGGGTGCTAAAAGTGCAGAAAGATGTGCTTGTGGTGGCAAAGCAAAAACGCAATCCAGAATACAAAGGGGGTCAGGCAGAGATGTAACAAAACACTTCAGCAAAAAGATGTGAAACAGAATTACCTAGAACCAGATGCAAGGATAAGAGCTGGAGGCAAAGGCAGCATCTATTTTGCTTGTGATGGACTGAAGAGGATGGAGATTAGGGAAGCATGGTGTGAGGGAAAATATACTGAGAGCTTATTACCTATGTTAAGGTTTGTTAAGTATTAGGAAATGATAACCAAACTTATCTAACCTAAGCACATCTTAAACAATCTTAACCTATTACTGGAAGTATGAGTATTATTAAAAATAGTAGACTAGGAGTCAAAATATTCCTTTATGTAAATAACTAATAATTAAATAACAAAATAAGTAATTAATTAAAAATAAATAAATAAATAAAATAATTGATTTATAATTAATAATAAAATAATTAATCATTAAATAACGTTATGTAAATATTGTATGAAATCCTGTTTTGGTTTAATTTAACTTAAGATAATTATTCTCAAAACAGCTCGATATGGACAAACTCACTGTTCCCAACAATAATTATTTTTAAAGAGGATTGCTTGGCTGTGAAAAAAAGTATAATGGAAAAAAGTATGGCAAATCTATAAATATCCCATTAAATATTCCTCAATCAACTGGATAAATACACTGAACAGACTACTAAAAGAAGTCTTCCTCCTGTAGTATGTATTTACATTAGAGTTACAGTCTGTGTTTCTAGCATCTCCAGCTTTGTTTCAATTTCTAAAAAGTGTTAAAATATATTTTTGTACTATGCTTAAATTAATCCATGAAAATCAGGCCACAAGTAATGGGAAAGTCTCATGAGTAGATCTTGCAGTGATAAATGTCATATCAAATGCTAGAATGCTTATAAGGAAGAAAGTTTTGATTCTCACTGAATAGTAGAAATTACAGAATGAGGACCAACAAAATACCCTTAATTTCCCACACTTTTTTCTATAAGTAAACACAGAAGAGTAGGTTACTAGACAAATGAAATTTGAGGTCATTTCTATGAGCAGAACCAAGCTCTGCACAAAGCAATACCACAAATCTCTGAAGATAACAGACAAAATCCAGGAACTATTTGTACCTACCTGCCCCAAGGTACACTCAAATTCTCCTAAGAAATCATCATCACTCAGTTCAACCGTTGCATTGTCAATGTCATACACCCCAAATTTAAGCTTCTGGACTAGCTCAAAGTAGTAATCAATTTGGAATCTCTTGGAAAACTTTGGGTCCAAACAGTTTTTTATTCTTTCTGTGCGATCAACCTGCAATATGACATAGCGATCATCAAACAATAGTAAAAGAGACAGAGTACCTCTGCTGACATTTTTTGGCAAAAGACTATTAGATTTCCATTTTAGTAATTAAGGTCTGGCTTTGGCTCATATGCAACAATTAAGTTCTGTAACCAGAATGTAATTTAGCAAATGAGTTGGCTAAATGCAGGGTAACTCCTGCTAAAGACCACTTCTCACTCCTAGCTTTAAATTCTAGTTCAGCTTCAAAGACACATCCAAACCCAGACAAACCAAGGTAATGCCAAGGCTGCAATCCTATCCAGATTTATCTAGAAATATCATTAAATTTAGTGGGAAATATGAGTAAGACATTTAGAGGACTCCAGTATATCTAGTAAGATGCAACCTCTTTACCTACCTGTTGCTAGGCACAGAAAATAAACTAACATTAGTTTGCCCTCACCCCACCATTCCTCATCAATTTTGATAAACTGACAGATTATCAGAGTGTAGAGGATTTAAACAGAATAAATAAGATTTTTGACATTAGTAATAGTTCTAAAGACCATTAAAAACAAACAAATTATTTTCAGTACAATCTTCTTCCAAATACTCACTTTGGACAGAAATGATATTTTATGTTTTACTGTTTTTTCCCCACTAAAATCATTTTCAGACATATGTAAAATATCAACAATTTTAAAATATTTTAAAATATCTTAATGTAAGTATAACTTAAAATAAAAACAAAAACTATAAGAAAAAATATTCACTGTTAGGCGGGCTTCCACCTTATTACACCTTGGTATATAAGTTAATAAAAATATTGATGCTGAAATAATATTGAAATAATATCCAGCTAAGTAGAAATAATTTAACCCCCAGTAATAAGACATTACAGCGTAGATACATTGCAATTTCTTATTTTCAGTCTCCATCTAAAATTTTTATACTCGTTCTTTTTATATATAGTTTCCTTTGTAATGTGAAAAATAGGTTCATCCAGTATAAATCAAGTGAGTTTCTGTTAATGCGATGGGGAGTTCCAAACAGATACAACTGTATATGTATAATTTAAAAGATTAAAATAAAGTAGGCAATAAAGCAAAAGAACAGAATACAGTTTTGCAAAAGAAACCAGCTAAACAACTGATAAACTTACAAGGAAATCCAGTTATGACATAGGTGTGATTATTAAGTACAAAACTATTTCTTTAAAGCACTGATTCATAATACATGAGGTGCAAAACAAACAGGATAATTCTTAAAATTAGTTTTTCCTAATAACAACTTAATTAAAATGTGGAACACTTGTTAGCTAGAACACAGAAATATTCAAACCCTTATCATATTGTACCTCATACCACTGCTGCCCACTTGTGTGCTGAAGCAGCACACACAGTGGGTCTGACTTGGAGCCGACATCTTTATCCAAGAGACTGCTACAGGAGATGGTCAGTTCCACCTTCGTTACACACTGTGCCGCCATTTGTTACACTGGATGAAACGAAAAAACAGTAGTTTAATGTTCAGGGAAAACAGAACGTATGTTTTTCTTTTAACAGCCCAAGGTCACAATCTAACATAGATTAAACATGGTTAAGTTGACTAAAATAAAGTTCAGTCCTTCCCCACATATATCATGTGTGCCCTTTAAACAAACTGCAAGCAGGTCTCCGATCCAAGTAGAGCACATACAGAACACTAGGTATTGTACACATGGAAATCTTTTTTAAAATCCTAGTTAATTTGACGAGGAATAAAAATGAAGAAGCTGACTCCACTTCCAATAGGCCAAAAAACTGAGATTAAAGCAGGAGAGGACAATGTGTATCCCTCCAGACGTTGCTGGACTGAAATTCCAATCAGCTCTAGCAAACAGTGAGGGACTACAGAATTTGCAAACCAAACATCTGGAGGGACACATGCTATGTACTATTCTATTTTAAAGAAAAGCTCTATACACAAAGCCCTGGCTACTAGATGAAGAAAATCATGCAAAAGGTATTTAGTTAGTTTCTAAGAAAGTCAGCTGACATCTCTAGACAGAATAGGTAAACTACCTTGGATAGTAATATAACTTCCCATGCAGAAAATAACTTATTTCCTAGGTCAGGAGTAGAAATACAAAACTTCCTCTACATATCAGTTTACTAGATCCATATATAATGTATTTACAAGATAAGTACACACAGCTCAAATATTTACCAAATAAATTTAATACGTTTAACAGGTTTAACTACTAGCTGTGTATATATACGCTATCCTTTCAATGAAGTCAATGGAGAATGCTTCATCCATCTGATGGCATCCTTTTGGCTATAAAAGGTTATGCCACAAGAACATAAGCCAAAACACATCTGCCCAGACACCCCATTGATTTCAAAGGATCATAAATTCAGATGAACAAGCAGAGGGCTGAAGCTTAATTCTACTACACCAGAACTATATTCCCTCCAGCTATTAAGTGATGCTACCTAAGTTGGCTTGTGCAGACTTTAATCTACATACCACTAAAATTAATATATAGCTTTCTCAATATAAAATTTGCCTAGCTTTACTTCTGCTTTGTATCTACCACAGAACCCATGGGTTTATCTAAGAAAGCTGAAAGGAAGGGCTGAATTGGTGTTCCCCAAAATGGAGGAAATTTATACGAGCAACACGAGGAGAAATCCAAAGAACAACCCAAAGCCTGTATGGTACTGCACAGAGCCTAACTATTCAAATCAGTGATCCCCTTTAAATTCCAGGATCAAATGCTACAGGCTTCACTGCTTTAACATCCAGTCTCATGAAATGTTCTTAAAAACCTGAAAGCTTGCTCATTATTTTGTGCTATCTGGGATGGCCCTAATAGAGCTAATTTTTGATCATGGATTCTGAACTTACTTTACAAGTCCAAAAATATCTGAAGCACTTCATGGAGTTGTGGGCTTTGAGTTGTGTGTGTGTGTTTGATAAATACCATCACTGGAGAAAAGAGTGATGTTGTAAATCACACTTCTGGTGTAGACCAGAAACCTCTCTCTCTCTCTCCCTGGTTTGTCTTTTCAGGGGTTCTCAAACTGTATAATGGCCACGGTACAACACATTTTCAGGCTAAGGACTAAATTAAAAGGGAAACAAAGTTTTATTGACTCCCATGACAGCCATAATGAAATGGGCTCTTGGCCAAAGAAATTTATGCCACAATGAATTAATTATGTTTTAAGGTGCCACAAACCATCTTGTTATTTATACTAACTTGCTAACAAGTATCAATATGCTTTTTTGTTGTTGTTACATGTTTGAAGTTAATATTACCTCCTATACAAAGTCAGTAATAAAATTATACAGCTCATTCTAAAGCTTGGAAAACATCCAAAATGTCCAGCAAAGGTGAACCTCATCTAATACGATCTTTATTTTCATTTCAGTCCAAAGTGAAGGAAGAGGAAAATATCTCAGCGATTACATTTTATATCAAAGTCCATTTTATTTTCATTTCAGTCCAAAGTGAAGAGGAAAATATCTCAGAGATTACATTTTATACTAAAGTCCATTTTGAAATGTAAGTTTTGATGAAGTTTTTTTTAAAAAAATTAGGAGGTGATCTTGTTACGTCAGATCTCTTCTTCAATGCAATTAAAGATAATTTAATTACTTCCACTACTTCACCCTGTCATTTTGGTTGGGAAAGCAACTAATCACATACTGAACTTAGGCTTTCAAGGCCAATATCTACAAGCATATCTCAGTGAACAAAGCTTCTGATAGTGAAGTTCCTTTCCATAAACTCTTTTTATTCCTGCCCACTCTGTTTCCTCCTCTACCTGGAAGTGATTTAGTGGCATCAGCACTGAGAGCATGGTGAAGGAGGACTGGAGAAACAGACTTTAGGTGTTAGGCTGTAGCAACTTTAAGCAATGCAAAAAATTTTGAAATCCTGATTACCTATGAGAAAAGGAGCCACAATGTCACCTCACTGGTGACATCTTGCAGAAGGATCATAGTATTTGAACAGACAGAACCAATTATACCATTTTGAGGTGGAGAGTCCCTGTTTGGTCAAGCATTTAGCCACAGTCCCTTTATAGGTCTATTTGAATAATATTTAGATTCAGGGGTCTGTCTTCTAATTTTAGGGCAGGATGAAGGTGATTTATAGTTTGAGCCTTCTCCATAGGGATCATGTGATTTATTTGTGTCTGCTTCATGGAAGTGCTTTGATTTAACTGAGAAATACTTGCAGATCAACTCTTTAATTCTGAGGTGGTATTCTTGGAGATTAAAGGTTTAGGAGTTATAGGGCCACCTTGAATTAACAATTCATTGTTCAATAAGTTCAATATACTGTTCCTAATTTTTCTGCTCCCTCTAACATTGTTAAAGCCCAGTTCAGCTGCTCCTTTCAGGCCATTCAAAATATGAAACGCAATCTTATGCCTCTGTGCAGTGATATCTGGGTTATATCCTGCAGATTTTGGAGTAAGATTATTAACTGCTGATTAGGGAGCCATACACATCTTTCACCTGCCAGTTATGCATTGTTAGAACAGCGGGCTCCTCATCATTGCTGAAACAGTGGGATGTGCAGGAGGTTAGTGTTTGTATTTTAATGGGTACATTCATAGCTCCCTAATATCCTAGTATCTTGATTTAAAGTGGTATGTTCTATAGGAGAGCCAGTAGAGTCATAGTGTGAGACTCAATATATTCATCTAAAGTAATCAGAGTAGACTCATTACTTGGTGGAGATAAATTGTCCTCATATTCTGATTCACGTTTACTGATCAGTGATTTTTTTTCTCTTCCCTAGATTCTTTGCAGAATAATGAACTAAGGCATAATGAACTAAGTTGATATTTCTCAGAAATTGCAGGGGAGTTGTCCAAGGCCTTGTCTATCCCCTCTGAAGGTAGACAACTTCCAGTTGACTCAAAAGTGTCATTATAAATTTCAGCATTTCAATCATTTGAGCCAGGCCAGCTAGATTATCCTTACTCTAATTCTTAGCCTTATTCTTAGGAGGAGGAGGAGGAGCAGGTAACATGCCAAGCTGAATTAAGTCACAGATTACAAGTAGTATTGATTGAAACCCAGATATAGTTTGCTCAAGTTTGTTCATCTTTTCAAAAATCTTCTCCACCAGTGTACTGGTCATAAAACAGTGATCTCTCAGATAAGAGTTTATGCATGTATCATCTTCCAGTGTGCTACTGGGCAGTGATGAAACCCATTAGCTTTGTCAATAGCACTCACTTGAGTAATCCTAAGTGGTGTACCAGATGCAGGCATTGCGTGGATGCCGGAAACATAAGAACACAGAGCACTCATCCCCAAAGGGCTCTGTGCACCAACCTGTGCAATTTCGTTTTCTTGATAGTGGTCAGTGTGATGAATAAATTTATCGGGGAGAATTTCAAGCTGCCCATTTGGCAATTAATCATCACTTGAATCTTCGATACTACTATCTGTAATGGTGGAAAACAGTCCTTTGTAATTTGGAAACTTTCATAGGATTATGAGGGGGGGTGTCCTCTTGGTCGCTTTTCCATGGTTATGTTGCCTACACTTCTTTACCATGTCAATATTAGAGGTATTAGGATGCAAAGATTTCTCTGTCTTGGATCTGTTAAACATGCTGTCTCTTTAATTTCCTTCTCAGCCACTCCTCTGAAGTTGCCACAATCCAAATTACTTGGCCATAATAGATCATTTGTTTTACTTCCAAAAGTTAATTAACAATCCCCTTTATTTCCTTCTTTTTCCTTACTTCTTGTTTATTGTTACTTATTCCTTCTGACTCTGTTGTAATTTGCCTTGCTCTAAAATTTTTCGACTTACGTTATGTGCATAAGATTATAAGAAAACAGTGAAGTTGTGAAAACAGCGAAAAGAAACTAGGTATGTGATTGTAGTACCAGAAAAATAGATAACAGAAACATCAAATTGTTAATTTTAACGCTTAACCTTTAACTTTAGGAGTATAGCACTTTGGAAGAACAGAAGGTTGCTTTTTGTAGCTTAATTAGAAACAATTATTTATTAATTATTACTAATGCATAAATTCTGGAGTTTTTTATTAACTTTCTGTAGGTTAATTACTTAGGATAGCACGTTTTATATTTGTGTTAATGAAATTGATAGACTATAGAAAAAAATGTGTTTTTGTTTAATGTTAAAAAAGAAGATGGAGGAGGAGGCTTATCAAGTTATAGCAGTTGTGGAAAAGGCTGGAAGCCATTTTCAATTTTTTTTCCTTTTTTCCCCTTCTCTTTTTCTTATATCTTTTATTCTTATATATACATATCTTTCTTTCTTTTTTATATAGTATGTAGATTGCTTTCTTTGTATATTTTTAATTCTGTATTATACAACTTTAATTAAAAATATGGGGGGAAACCTATCACAACCTCTGTATAAGGGGGAAAAGGAGATTTATCTTTTGGTGTAATTTCCAGTTTAACAGCAACATATTTGGGCTTCTTCCCATATGTGACCCACATGGGTGGAAATGAGGTCCTACCTTTGATGATTCCCCACCAGTCATAAATTTTTTCTAAACAAATATGCCCTGCCGTCTTCTCACCCTGATTGTCAACGCTATCTCCCCCTTGTTCAACACAGTGGAACAAGGACTATATTATTTGGACTGCCAGAAAGGAAGTATGATGTCCCATGTACAAATAGCCCTTTAGAGTAGGACAAACTGCTTTCCTTCCAAGTCGCTCTCCCCAACTTCATCTCTCCCTCCTTCTCTCTCTCTCGCTCTCTCTCTCTCATGTTAAAACAGACTAGACAGATTCATCACAAAGAATAAGAAGCTTTCAGATGCAAATATGAAGCCATGGTTTGTTTGGCTAACCCATGGTTTCTTTTAATACCTGAACCTGCCCACAAAAAAAAATAAATAAAAAAAATTATTGGGTACTAATGGACCAGTGTCTGAAATCACTTTTTGAAAACAGCTTGCAATCCACAGTTTTTGCTACTTGGATCTGCTATTATGTCTCAATTCTGATTAACTACATTACTCTGCCCCAAGAGACTACTGGGCCTTTGAAACAGCAGTTACTGTACCTCAAAAAGCTGAGGCACCATGACAAGAGAAGTAAATTTATGAAGCTAAACGCTAAGCTGAATGGAGACAAAAAACAGACATCCAGCCCAAAGCTAGAGTTTGCCTGGTACATTTTCATCATGTTGAAAAATCAACCTGCTTTTCTGTATTTAATGTCCGAAGTGGCTAACGAGAATTCACAAAGAGTATGATAAAGACACACTAAAAAGAAAAAGGTCAAAATGCAGCCAGCAAGTACTCCAAAGCATTAGATAACAAAATAATGCCACAGGGCAGAAAAATAATCAACACAAAAGGATAAACACCTTAAAGAAAAGGAAATTAATAATTAGGAATGTAGATTAATCTTTGCAGGGAATTCCAGTGCCTGAGTGCAGTCACTGACAAGAGCCTTCAGGATGCCTCTGGAAGCTCAAACTATAATGTGGATTCTTAACTACGTTTACACAAACCACATTTGTACATATACTTGAACCCAGAATATGGCTATTAATGAGCTCCAGTGCCAAAAACAGTACATTTCTGAAAATCAGTCAGCGTTCACCAAAAAAATGGAAAAAAATAAACTATTGGCTACAATGCTATTACTTGTGAGCACCATATAGACACTTGGCTGGTTTTTGTGACAAGCAGGATGCTGAAAGAGATGGGTCTTTGAGCTGAGCCACAGACACTTTTTTTTCTATCCATATATAAAGATTGCTGCATATGGTAATCACACAGTTGTATGTTTCACCACTAGCAATCAGTAACAAGCTACATTGGTTCTCATGCTTTCCAGGAAATACAGTGGCCTTTCAAGCTCCATCCTTTATGATGAGTGGAATCTCAGTTATTTCAAATCACTGAGGAATGAGAAATAAATGGATTATTCTTCCACTATGCACATAATGCTCCCTTCTAACTGGGACTCAAATCATGCATGAAAAACCAGCAGATAATTATCTTCTCCTTCCTTGTTTGATTGAATTGCAGGGGAAGTGCCAGGTGAAAAGCATCACCTAGTACTTTTACTGAAAGCCCACTGCTGTTAGGAGATGCAGCCACAATCCTGATATTATCCAACCTGCCAAGCAAAGCTGCATTTGCTGAAATTATACTGGTGGTACACAGTATTTCCCACAGAAAGAAACATAGAATTTGGAAGCATAGAACACACATCCTTGAAGGCACACAGCTGTAATTCTTCAAATCCCAGCTGTATGTTTATGTTCACATATGCTAAAGGCACCAGATCCCATCTGATCCTGGAAGCTAAGCAGGTCCAGCCCTGGTTGCTACTTGGATAGACCAGCAAAAAAAAAAAAAAATACCAGGTGACATAGGCAGTATTTGGGAGGAAGGAACTGGCAAAACTACCAGTACCTCTAAGTATTCCTTGCCTAAGAAAACCCTATGAAGTTCATGGGCTCACCATAAGTCAACAGGCAACTGAAAGCACATGCACACACCTGTCTTTCATCCTTTTCACATGTACTTGGGGAAACCCTGATACAATACAGGCCCAACAGCAGCAAATATAGTTACTTTGCAAAGTTAACTCTTTTTGTGGACAAGGTGCAGCCCTCCAGATGTAATTGGATCACAACTGCTAGCATTCCTCACCATCAGCTTCTGGGCTAGGAATGATGGGAGTTGCAGTCCTCTCAAGGATTACATTTTGCTGACACCCACAGATATGAAAGTGTTCTCTGTGCTGAAAGTCAATAATATATAGCGGTAGGAGTTATTACAGATATAGCCTTCAGATCCTCACGTTCCCATTAATGCATAGGTCACACTTTCTGCACAGTTTTTTTCTTCTGCCAAAAGTTAGCCCACGCCACACACGGTCAATTTCCCTTAGACATTAAATTCCACTTAAATGACTTTCCATGATTTCTGCCCACAACCTTTGTATTTTCTTCAAAGCAAACACACCTTCTAGAAATAAAACCACAGAAACATCCTCTAAGAAAAAGCCAGTTAGTTATGTAAGAAAAAAAATTTTTTAAGGATATTGCTTGGGCTCTTTGACAAGAATCCACAAATCAACAAAGTTTTTGTAGCCTCCTAAAAACCAGCAAATGCTCTTCTGCGATAAGCGTTCAAGGACAACCACAAAAACATGTCATAATAAAATCAGTTAGTCTTCAACAGATATATTTCAATCTGTTATTTTTTTCCATCTGTTATCTTTAGCATAAAAGTACAGGGGAATCCTGGAAAGCTTATAACCTAACACAAATGTATAACTTTTGAGTCCTGTATGGCTCTGATGAGTTTGTTGCAAGGGACAAACAGGATGACCCAGGCCCAGCCCCCTGAGGAATCAAAATGAAAACCAGTATGTTAGGCGACACGAAGATGCAAGCTAATTTTAACCAGGAAGGCTCATCTCAGAGATATAAAATCTAATCGCTGTACTTTGCTTTAAAAAAAGGGTTATAAGAATCTTTTTTACTTTTTTTTTTTATGAAAAAACAGTTTAGATTTGATTGGCCATATATATGCGCTGCAAATTCTCGGTGTATGCACTGGAGATGTTCCAAGCTCCAGAATAAATTGTAATGTACAGGAAGGGGAGAAAACAGGGAATGAGTTACCAAGCCTTGCGGTCTCCAGCATGATTGGACTTGTTTTCCTCTATCCCGCACCAACCCCCTTCTCTACAACTCCTCCGTCTGGTTCCAGTCCCTGCACCCAACTTTAAATTTTACCTCACCCCTTCCATTAAAGTGGGCTACCCGCTCCGCTCCACACACACACACACACACACACACACACACCTGGCCGTTTCCGCACTAGACTCTTATAGCGCGATTATTCCACTTTCAACAGCCCATGGAATCCTGGGGTTTGCAGTTTCGGGAGGGGCCGGCCGGCCCCTCCCGAAACTGCAAACCCCAGGATTCCATGGGCTGTTGAAAGTGGAATAATCGCGCTATAAGAGTCTAGTGCGGAAATGGCCCATGTTTCCTTCTCTCTGGACATCCCGGCTTCCCCACCCCTTGCCTCTTTGGCCATTTCCGCACTAGACCGTTATAGCGCTATTATTCCGCTTTCAACATCCTACGGAATCCTGGGGTTTGCAGTTTCGGGAGGGGCCGGCCGGATTCCATAGTATGTCGAAAGCGGAATAATAGCGCTACAACAGTCTAGTGCGGAAACGGCTTTCCTCGCATCCCCTACGGCGTGCGAGGCGCTGTACAAACCTCCAAGGGGCACAAGCGCCTCCCTAAACGGCGGTTCTACGGAAAAGGCGTCAGTCAGCTCCCCGCAAAAACGATACCGTGCAAACGAAGACGAGGATGTCAAAAGCAGGCCTCCCAGATGCTTAACCGGGGCGGCGCCCTCTACGTACGGCCTTTTCCCCCCACACGCTGCTTCCCTACCCACCCCTTGCGTAACCACAGCAACAGTTCCTGCATGAGAAACGGGCGAGGCGGAGAGCTACGCTCTACGCATGCGCTCCGTGTCTTCAAAACAGCGAACAACCTCGAGACTTTTTTTAAAAAAAAATTCTCCACACAAAGCCAAGCCTTTCCGGCCTCTTCGCCTCCCTCGACAGGAGGACAGTCACGTGACAGCGCCCAGGTATTTTCCTCTTCCCTCTGCTGCCCCTCCCCGAGGAGACATGTTGACGTCATTCCGTGACGTCAGCGGGCAGCGGGAAATCCAACCGCGATTGGGAAACAGAGTCGGCCAGAGAGGACGCCGCGGGGAGCGGAACAAAACTCAACGCGGCTTGTGTACTACGCCGGATTTTTTCAGGGTGTAACACCGGTGGGCTTGAGGGGCGGCTCTTTCCGGTTTGAAGGGAAGGGGAGGTTTGGGTGAGTTGGTCGAAAAGAAGGCGGGGAGACGGGCCTCGGACATGGCGGCCGGAGGTGCTGCTGCTGCTGCTGCTGCTGTGGCCGCGCGGCGGTTGTACCGAGGCGCCCCTTTGGTGAGGCGCTGGCTGTTCTGCGAGGCTCCAGCCGCGGAGCTCGGCGGGCGGAGTCCAGTCCTTTCGGGGAGAGGTCGAAGGGGAAGCGAGGTGCGGTTGCTCTCCGGCGTGCATCCTCTCTTACTCTCCCCCAGCCTTTCCCCGCGCCTTGGACCTGCTCCGTGGTTGAAGGAGGAGGCAAGCCCCGGGGTGGGAGGGTTGTTTGTTGCGAATGGGGACCCCAGCGTGCCCCAGCACGGTCCCTGCCCTCTTGGCTGGAGGATTCTGAGGCCCTTTCCGCACTGAACTTTTATAGCGCTATTGTTCCACTTCCAACATCCCATGACAGAGTTTTCCAAACGGTGTGTCCTGACCCATTAGTGTGTCGCTTGTGGTGTGTTTGAAGCAGGGACCCCATATATAATTATAAAATATGGTTAAGTCTATAGAATGTTTGGGAAAGATTCTCCTGGAAAAGATCTGTTCTAATGCCTGGATATGCTCATAATTATAGCAGAAGAATTAACAGAAATATAGAAGCAGTCTGAAGAAGCTGCTCGGGAGTAGGTGAAATGTCCAGGTGCAGAATGCTAGCAGTGTCAGAAGCAGATAAGCACAGTTCCTGTATTATTAAGAAGAAGGGTCAGTGTGGCTTTCTGGAATATCAACAAAGGGAAGAGAAATGTGCTGTGTTGCGAGATTCAAAGGGGGCCGGATTTGGGCGGACTGAGAGAAATGAAACTTATATGCTGTGTCTATAAAATAACTGTGTAACCTTACTTCAGGGCTCTTGGTTTTTCTGGGGTGACCCAGCATGAGCCCGCGCCTTAAATAAACTTTACTCTTTTTCCAACTCTGTGGTCTCCTATCTTTGAAGTCTGCAACATGTTGGTGTGTCGTCTCCCCGGCGGAGAAAGACCCCTCCCCTCCGAGCCTGGCCCGCTGCCCTCGCTCTCGCTGGGGCCTTTCACGGGCAAGAATGAGGGCAGCGGGGAAGGGCCGGGGGGAGGGGGCTGTCTTCCCCCTGCCCTCGCTGTCGCTGGGGCCTTCCCTGGAGAAGACAATGGCAGTGGGCCGGGGTCAGGGGGGCTGCCTTTTCCCACCCTAGATAAGCCTCTGGGTATCTCCGCTTCGCTAGTAAAACTGAATTACTGTGTCGCAAAATGATGCATGTCGAAAAAGTGTGTTGTTGCAGACCTCAGAGATAGGAGACCACAGAGTTGGAAAAAGAGAAAAGTTTATTTAACGTGCGGGCTCAGGCTGGGTCACCCCAGAAAAACCAAGAGCCCTGAAGTAAGGTTACACAGTTATTTTATAGACACAGCATATAAGTTTCGTTTTCCTCAGTCCACCCAAATCCACCCCCCTCTGAATCTCACTACACAGCACATTTGCAGTCCCTCCCTCACTCGGCCATGTTTTCATTCCAGAAAGTAACACTCTGGTTATCTTGACTCTTATTCTCAATAACAGATTTATAGCTGACACAGCTAGCAATTGCTCCATGACACTTCACCCACTTCCAGATGATTCCTCATATTCACTGCTATAATTATGAGCATATCGAGACATTAGAGCAGATATTTTTCAGGAGAATCTTTTCCAAACATTCTATAGACTTAACCATATTTTATAATTATATATGGGGTCCCTGCTTCAGTGTCACCAACATGAAAAGTTTGGAAGACTCTGTCCTATGGAATCCAGGCCCCTCCCTAAACTGCAAACCCCAGGATTCTGTGGGATGTTGAAAGTGGAGTAATAGCACTATAATAGGCTAGTGAAGAAATGGTCTTCCACAAAGGTGGCGTTTTGAAGGTCTGGGAGGGAACTTAATTATGAACTTCAGCGGAACTCGATGTAGAAAACTCAGTCGTATGTAGAAGGATCCTTCTTTGTGTTCTCTCGCACCCGGTTATTTTCTCTCTGCTTGTCTGTGTTTTAACTCCATATCTGTGAGGCTTGGGCTGTGTAATAGCATTGATGTGTGCTTCCCAGTTCTCCAAGCAGTGACAGCTTTCTGGGAAATCATGCCGTAATAAATTTGTTAGTCTTTAAGGTGACACGGGACTCCTTCTTTTTGTTGCAACAGATGAGTATGGTTTCCCCTTTGGAAATTATCTAAAAGGCGTGACATACAGAGTGATGGATAGATAGTATAGGATGGAAAAGGGCATGCTGGAAAATCATGTTAAACTTATGACCAGGCAGAACAGCAGAAATTCAGATAGCTTAATGCAGCGGTTCTCAACCTGTGGGTCGCGACCCCTTTGGGGGTCAAACGACCCTTTCACAGGGGCCACCTAAGACCATCAGAAAATACGTATTTCCGATGGTCTTAGGCTCCATTCCTTCCTCGGTGGTGATGCGCAAGCGCGAGCCATGCACTCGCGTTCTCCTGCCCCCTGTTCAGAAGGGACTGAAATTGCTCCCCTTCTCCGCTACTGCGAGAGCCTCCCATCTGACGGGCCAGCTTGGGGGGCGGCGGCAGTGCGGGGGACAGGCCCCCTCCTTGCCACAGCCCCTGCCCCACTCGCCATGGAGGGGGGCACTGCGGAAGGGCCAGGGGGCCGCAAGGTGGCGCTTTTCTGGGGGGGCGAGCTGTGCCAGGCGCAAAAGACAAAGGTGCTGGGATTCCTCCGCCCCCCGGGCAGGGTCGACACTCTGGAAACTTTTCCCACACTGTCCCCCCCAGTGAAAACGAGAGCGAAACAGAAGCAGAGCCCAGGGGGGTGTTCGGAGTTTTTTCCTGGGGGAGATGCGCGGCTCCTCTTTCCTCCCTGCCTGCCCTCTGGTTCCTGGCCGGCGAGGCGGCCTTTGCCAGGGGGAGGCATTGTAAATAATAAATAATTTTGTGGTTGGGGATCAGCACAACATGAGGAACTATATTAAAGGGTCGCGGCATTAGGAAGGTTGAGAACCACTGGCCTAATAGAATGGCGGCAGTGGGGTCACTTAATCTGGGGGCAGAAACTAAGAATAACCCTGCCTGTCTTGGTTCTCTTTCCTCTCCAGCCTGATGAAATGGGCAATGTACATTATTAAACAGGACAGTCTTGGTCCATAACATTATTACTACTGTGCAGGGTGGTCAGAGCCATATTTTTTCTGAAGCAAATCCCAGTGTGTTCAGTGGTGCAAAAAAGTAAGTGAGTACAGGAGGAATGAACATTTTATGGCCCTTTTATGTTTTAGTCCCAACATTCTTCACCACTGGATGTGCTAGCTAGTGCTTTTGGGAGTTGCAGTTAATATCTGGAGGACTGCAGGGGTCCCACTCCTTGTATATACTGTTGTGTGTCAGGGCTGAACTTCAGCATTTTTTTTTCTATTGTGCGTCATTGAGGAGCCCTAGGCAGCAAAACAAGTGATAAGGCATTGCAGTCCAAAGTCTGGAGAGCCTAAAGTGGACTGTGATTAGATTTGGGAACAGAGAAGAGCAACATACAATCAATGTTATCTTATAAATGTATTTGGATGAGAACTGAGTAGTACCAAGTCCTGCTTTTTCTGGTTCATAAATTAATACATATTGATGTTCCCTTTAAAGAATGATAGGATTTGAATTTAATATTTTCTGGTAAAGAATTCACTAGAGGGAATGTCAACGATATCTGGTTTTTGTTTTTTTGTTTTGTTTTGCACACAAGAGAACTATAATCTTTCAGCTACAGTATAGTCTGAATGCAGCATCTTTATTCTGCACTAATAACAATAAAACAGCAAAATTTCCTATTTTAGCCGATGAGGTTGGGGTCTTATCAGAAGACTAGTAAATAGGTTTCTGTGCTCTCTTTCTCCTGGCCTCAGATTTCATATTATCCACCATAATTTTGTGACTTTGAATACTTTCTCTTCACAAATTTATTTATTAAAATATTCATATCCTGCCCTTTATTACAGGAGTTTTAATGGCATACAGATAAAGTAATAAATAATTTAGAACTATTTTAGATTAAAACAATAATTTACACAAACTATCTGTTCACAGATGTATTTTGGATTAAGAACAGAACAGTACAAGGCTTTTCTGTCCCTTGACTGTCTTGAAACTGTTTATACCAAAAGTGGATGTTCTTTTTACCACCAAGGGCCACATTCTTTGTATGAAAATATTCTGGGAGCCACACTTGGCAGAGTCAGTGGGTGGGTCCTGGATGCCATTCATCCATTTTCTCTCTCTTCCATGGGCACACTCTGAATCATTCACATTTTGTCTATTTCATATGTGTGTGTGAGTGCTTGGATATACACACTACCAATCATTAATGCTGTTGGACCTGTAAGTTTCAAAGACTCACTCTGCTCTGGCAGGACAGCTTTTGAAAGTGCTGTATGTCAAATCAAGTCCAGCTGAAATTGGTTTTGCAGCAGGGGGAAAAGCATGTGAAGACATGATGGAATTGTTATTTCACAGTACAGTAGGAAACTTGTCTTTAAAAAAAACACTTAGCTGAGCCAAGCTTTACAATCAAGAGTTGGAAAAGATTACACTGAGATTAAAGACCTATATTACATATACAGCACTATATTAACCAGATTTATTTGCCAATGACTTGTGTGGAAATGATTGAGATTACTATTCTGGCTATATTATCAGTACCAACACAAGGTTAATGATAAATTTCCAAATAAACACCAGATTGTGTCATACAAATTTTCTCAAATATTTTTGGCTAGGGCTCATATGCCTTTAAAAGCTGATACTAGTGCTTATGATTTTAAATATGTTCAAATTCCTGTGGGCCCTAACTCTCCAAAATCTGAAATTTCCATCTAGCACATTCTAGGCATAGCTGCTAACATGTGTTATCCAAACACTAGCCCTAAACATGCAGCTTATGAAGGAGAACCCTGCCTTTGTTCTGTGGTAAGAGTGTGGCATAATAGTATCTATAACTACAGCAAGTATTATGCGTGTTAGATGTTTAAATCTTCAGGTATGTTGATACAAAAATAACAGATTTTGTCATTTTCTTCACTGTAAGAGAGTGAGGATTTCCATGTACTTTTTGACAACTATTCACCCTGTAAGGACTTTGTTCAATTTTTTTTCTGTTTGTTTAGAACAGTGAGGATGTTGCAGTGGAAAACTTGTTTCTGTGCAAAAGTGGCAGTTTTTGCATAGGATTTTTTTTTTACATGTTTCATTTTCAAAATGTTGCCTTTTGCACAGGAAACAAATTTTGCATTCAGAGAAGCAGTGTTTAAGTGCAAACAGATTTTACAGAAGAAAAGTGCAAAAACAAACACACACACCCCTTGGCTTTTCCTCAATTTCTCAGAAAACTATCTCAGATTTTTTTTATCTCCTGTAAGAAAATTTGCGTACAGTCGGCCTTCCACATTTGTGGCTTTCACTTTTGCAGATTTGATTATTCATGGATTATTTGCTGTCACCTCTGCTGCCTCCTTATGCCATTTTTAACAGGGACTGCAAGCCTTGTGAGTCTGAGAAACTGCGAACGAGGCTTACAAGTCCCTAATAAAAGTGGTGTGAGGCAGCATTGGAGGTGGCAATAAGTCCCATTAGCCACCCACTTCTTGCTTGTAAAGGAACCATGACACCTCAAAGGAGTCCATGGTGGATTGAATATGGTGATCATACTTTTTTGTGCGTTAAATGCAGTTTGGGAGGGCCTAAAGTTATTCACAGTGTTTCCACTTTCACAGGGGTCCCGTGCCCCTAACCCTAACGAATGTGGATAGATGACTGTATTCATAGCATCCTTAGTTCTTCTTGTTATGGACAGTTGCAAAAAAGAAGGATGAAGAAGAAGAATGTAAGTACTTTCCAGCAATGTTCAGCTGCTCCTAAACAAAAATGTCTTAAAGTTTGCTGAGTTTTATTAGCTCTTCTCAGCTTTTCTCTTTTAAGAAAGACCTTTTGCCCACTAACACTTCTAAAAAATACTACTAATCCTCAATTGACAGAGTGGATATATTTCTGGGCATCACTTTAACAGAAAACCTGGAACCAGCGGCAGAAATAACATGGAAAGAACAGAAATACTTTCCTATATCACAAAAAAAAAAAAAAAAAAGAGCAGTTCCGGTTTCAGTAATTTTTTTATTCAGGATTTATTCAGAAGCAGCAAGGTTAGGTAAGCCTGGCATAGTTAAATAAAAACATTCTGAACCTTTTAGAGACCACTTGAAGACTTCTTCCAAAATGTGTCCAGGGACGACTTTTTCTTGCACCAGCTTCTACTTTTTTTATAATTTATGCTTTTTAACAGCTGTGGCTAGCTGGTCAGGCCAACTTATATGCTCTCTACATTTTTGCTGTCCATGCATTCACACAGCAAGGGATTCTAGAGCAGAATCTATTTTCTGAGCAATCCACACATGGTTTTTCCCCTCACACCAGCATATAAGTGTGCAGATTGTTCCTAGAATAATCCAGGAATGACCATTCATGGAGAGGCCAGTTTTGCATTCTTTCCCGTTCCAGGCTTCTTTATTGTGTTGTTTGCCACAAATATGCTGCTGAAACCTGACACCAAAAGTCTGTGTTTTCCAGTCCTCCTTCACCATCTTCCCAGTGCTGGTGCTGCTAAATAATATTGAGGAAGAGGAGGAAATGAGTGGGCAGGCAAAAAAAAAAAAAAAGACTTTCTAAAAAGGGGCTTCACTATCAGAGGCTTTGTTCTCTGTGGTATGCCTGTAGATATTGGTCTTGAAAATCTAAATCAGCATTTGATAAGTAGGAATGGGATGAATCCAGGATTTTCTGGATCTGAATCCCTGAAAGGTTCTGGGAATTCACAAATCTCACGAATCTCGAATCTTTCAAATCCTTTTTTTAAAAAGAGTTTAAAAAGCAAGGGAAAGAAGGATAGTCTTGGGCAAGACATATTCTCTCAGCCTTAGCAAAAGCCTGGGCAAAGGCAAACCTCCCTCTGAAGAAATCTGGCCAAGACAATTGTCATAGTTTTGCCTCAGGATCTCCCCAGATTGAAAGTGACATGAAGGCCCTTTCTACACAGGCAGGAAATTGTGGATTAATCCCACATTTTCCTGCCTGTGTAAACAGGGTTACATACTAAAGTACAGAGATAATCCAAGTCAAAACTGGATTTTCTTTGCATAGCTCCTTATGGCATCCTGGGGTGTCTAGTTTGATGATGCACCAGCACACTTTGGCAGAGAAGGCTGTGACACCTTGTAAAACTACAAACCCAAAATTGCGTATGAAAGAGCTTTGCAAGGAAGTCATGCAAAGGAATCTTTCAGCTGTCCTTGAAATCTCAAGAAGACTGCACCTTCCAGTCAAGTCTCAAGTCCTGCAACAAGGATGGTACTTAAAAAAATAAAAACACCAGCCTCTAGTCCAGTGACAATTCTGCACCCTGCAGTCTCTAGTCAAGTCCTGCAACAAGGCACTTAAAAAAAAAACAGCCTCTAGTCTAGTCTCAATTCTCTACCCTCAAGTCCAGTCTCAAATTCTGCAAGGGAATTTCAAGTCAAATCTCTACTCCAGTTTCAATTAATTCTGAATCCCTACCCTCCAGTCTCAAGTCAAAAGAATAGAGAATAATTATATTACCTTGCAGAAGGAGGCAGCACAAGTGGGCACAGGCAGCCAAGCGGGCAAGGCAGGCAGCCCCAGCGGACACAGGCAGCTGAGCAGGCATAGGCAGCACGAGCTGACACAGGCAAATAGCCCCAACAGACACAGGTGGCCGAGCAGGCACAGGCAGCAGCCCCAGCACATGCGCAGCTTTATGCTGCGATTTTCGTGCGCCCAGGGGCCCACTGGCCCATCAAGCCTTTGGCGGGCCCCAGAGACGCCGATTTTTAAAAACAATTTTTCCTTTCTGCTACCTGTGGTTTGTCATATGGCTCATGAGAAACCATGACTGACATTTCACTTCTCATCCTATTCTAGCTACAGGTTTACAACCAGGCACTGTCTTGTGGAAGGAGGTACACTGGCCTACATGTGGCAATCACTGGATGAGATTGTGTGACCTTGCCCTCTGCCCCACTACTTCTGATAGGCATCAGACCCACTGACCCAGTATTTGTACATGCCATTGATTTTCAGCACAGAAAATAGTTCTGTACTTAAATATTAAATGTTCTATTTAAATATACTGGAATACAACCCCAGATGTAATTTCTGAAATTGTTAGCAAAGGCTATTATTATGCCACAGGAAAAACTCACCTACTTGCTGTCTCCCCTTGTGTGTTTGGTCTCCCAGGTTTTCAGGCGTCCCAGTCTCCAACAAATTATTTGGTTGATGGATTTGAAAGATTCAGTTTGCCTATTTTGGTGCAGGGATTCAGATTCGCAAATCTCAAATCTTTGCAGAGGATTCAGTTGGCCCATCCCTAATGATAAGTAATTTTCCTTTAATAAATAAGTTACAGGGCAAGAGTTTTTTTCCCCAGGAACAATGGAGGTTGTCTAAATTCTGTTTCATTATAAAGAAAGATATGAGGTATCAGGGTTACCTCCCAGAAACTTTTCAAGAACTTCATCTAATGTTACATTTCAGGGCAAAATGGTCTTTAATATAGAATATACATTGTGCTTTCTTCTGGATGACCTCCACACACATGAATGCCAGGTCACATGAAGCGTCACTCCCATTATAGTCAATGGATGTGATGGGAGGGTGTGAACACACACATGTTGTTTATATTGACTACAATGGGATACAACACTTGTATTTTTTGTTTTACACAGCAGTTCCTGGAATGGAACACCGCATTTACAGAGGGCTCACTGTAGTCTTTGTGATGTTTTCCTCCCCCTTCATATTGGCTTGAGATAAAAATATTAGTTGTATACAAAAGATGATGTTCACCTTTACTAAACATTTTGGATATTTTCCAAGCTTTAGCATGAGTTATATTATTACCCACTTTGTTTTGGAGGTAATACTAAGTTGAAACATGTAGCAAAAAAGGCACATTGATATATGTCAACAACTCAATACAAATAACAAGCCTTGGGGCACCTTAAAGCATAATGAATTTAGTGTAGCATAGATTTCTGTGGCTTGGAGCACACTTTGTTATGGCTGTCATGGGAGTCGATAAAAGTTTGTCTCACTTTCTATTCAGTCTTGGTTAATGTCTAAAGAAGCTTGAAAATGTGTTGTACTGTGGCCCATTATACAATTTGAGAAACCCTGAAAAGAGAAATGAGAAAGAAGTTTCTGATCTACACCCAGAAGAATGAATTGCCATCCACAAACTAAGATCAAAATCCATGGTCAAGAATTAGCTCTATGAGGAGTATCCCAAATGGCACAAAATAACGAGCAAGCTTTTGAGTTCTCAAGAACCATTCACAAAGCAGGGAACTTGGTAGCATTTAATCATGGAATATTGATCATGGAACTTGATTTGAACTGCTTATTCTCTGTATGGTGGTGCTATGCAGCTGGATGCACCTTGGATTACCCTTCACACTTCTGGCATAAAGATGATTGAGTTACTCCATTTTTGATAATATAAACTAAGCTCATACATCTTCATTCTTAGATAGAACACATTGGTTTTTTGGTAGGTAGGAAGCAGATGGGAAATGAGGCAGATTTTATATTGAAAAAGTTGTAGGTTAACTTTAGATAGTACACTAAATGAAAGTCAGGAGAAGCCAATTTAAGTAGCATCCCTGAACAGCTGGAGGGAATTCAGTTCTTGGAGTACCTTAAGGTGTAATAAAGTTAAGCTGAAGCCCTCTATTCACTCTCCTAAGCATAAGCCCCCTTGAAAACAATGAGACTTCTAAGCAGGCATGCATTGGCTTGGCTTCTTATGGCATAAGCTTCTCTGGGCAAAAGCATGCCATCAGATGCATGAAGCATTATACTCTGTTAATAAACACACACAAACACACACGTATAGGTACAGCTTTTGCAGTTTAACCTGTTAAACAAGTTAATGCTTAAGGTTTATTTGATAAATATTTGAGCAGTGTGAGTGCCACCTATTTTTCAAATGCATAATATTTATGAATATGGCAATTTGATCTGTGAAGGAAGATTCCTATTCATAGGCCCATCCTAAAAGTTAAATTATTTTATTTTCTGCATTGGAAGTTGTATGCTTATCCCGGATGGTTGATCCATTCCAACTAGAGATTCCAGCTCACTGCCTTTGGAACTATGTAATTAAGCATGTTACATATGATATCTCCCATGTACATTATTTCTCCCATCTAGTAGCCTGATCTTTGTGTAAAGAGTAAAGGATAATATGTGCCTCCCCAGATGATGGAATTGCATGTTCCACAAACCACCATTAGCTAGGGCAGATGGGAATTGCAGTCTACCAATCTCTGGAGGGCTGCACATTTTATTGCTTTAAACGCTAAAATCTGAGCTGTTTTACTGATTGGAAGTAGAGTCAGTTTATTTTCCCCCACCCTTGGCAAGCTCACAATTCCTGGTGTTCTGCATGTGCTCTATCAGGTCTCTGGGTGCTTTTATTGTTGTTCTTGTGTGCCTTCAAGGCCTTTCTGACTTTTGGCAACCCTGAGGTGAACCTGTCACAGGGTTTTCCTGATAGACCAGGTGATTTGCCATTGCCTTCCTCTGAGGCTAAGATTTCCACTGATGGGCGAGGATTCAAACCCTGGTCTTCCAGTGTCCTCATCCAACACTGAATCCCATTCCTCCCCAGCTCACAATTTATTTACTATAGCACACTGCTGCAACCCAACACTAGAATGTTGTGTTTCTCCAGCCCTCCTTCACCATCCTTCCAGTGTGATTGCTGCCAAAAAACAAACCACAACACCACACCAAAACTTTATGGTAGGCAGAGGTTGAGGTGGAAAAGTTAGGGATGAAGTAACATAAAAGACTGCAAAAAAGACCTTCACTTTGTTAATGGAGATATGCCTGTGTTTGTTGCAGTCTAGCGTATGTTTTGCCTGGGCAGCTTTTGTTAAAAACTGCTATAGCATGTCAGTACCAGCTCTGAGGGCTTCTCCTCAGTTGATGAGCAAAATTAAGGAATGCTTTCCCATCAGATCACCCTGCAGACCCCAGCTGGCAAATGACTCCCAGCTCTAGATGTGAGCCATATGAGATAATTCTCTTCCAGATCAGTTTTTGGGACCTATGAATAACTGCCTACCTCTCTGAAACAGCTCTGTCCTTGTTCAGCATTCCAAATGATCTGTTCTTCTGCAGTGACCCACTTTTCCTTATACATGAACTGAATTTAACACCTAATATCATGATAGCCCACAGGGGCTTTCTGGCTCTGCTTGTAGCCAATCTTTTGACAAGAAAACCATGTGTGCCTGGACTGATACGTAAGAACAGACAAAATCCCAATCTGGGAAAGGGGCAACAGAACAACTAAAATTCCAGGAGGATGCAAGCTTTCAAGTTCTCCAGGTAAATTCTCATGCAAAAAATAGGAGTGATAGGTAAGAAGCATGGTAGTCCCAAAGTTTGGCTAGAAGTTGTAGCCACTTGCTTGTTATGCTGACCCAGGAGCCTGTTTTTCCTCGGCCAAAAGGCAAGCTTCCCAAGTTTCAACCATTCCTGTGTTTTCAGTGATGGAACACTGTGATGTTCTGAACCTTTTAGGGGAAAATGTTTCTATTAGATTTAAGGTAATACAGTTATGTATACACTGAGTGTTATATGCTATAGGGTAAGGGTCTGTCCAGAGGCATGAGAGAATATACTGTTGGGAGTGAATGGTGATTTGTAGACTCTCTGAGTGGATTTTTAAAAATGCTGGTTGATGTTTGACTGTTGGTCAGGGATGAAAGAGTGGTCTGTCAGGATTAAGATTTAGTTAGAGGGATTTGAGGAGTTTGAGTGGTTGGGAGAGTTAGTCAGGGTCAGAGATGGAGAAGAATTAGAGCCAGGGCCAGAGTTGGCTAAGAGATGAATGTGTGAGAGAATGAGAAACGTGATTTAGATGTATTAAATGATTAGTTTATAATATTATGTTCAATTTTTGTTTAATAATTATTTTTGAACTACATGCTTTTGCCCCTGAGAATGCTCTATACTGGGAAGCTCAGACATGCTGTCTGTGGTTGCAGCAGTTAATAAAGAGTGGTGGTGTGCAGTGGGTGCAGAAGATAAATAAATATTACACAGGTAACTTGAAGGCATCTAGGGGGTCCCCACATTTTGTGGCCACAGTGGTGGGACAGGAGGAGGTCCTCACGTGGGTTGGCAGAGGTGGGGATGAGGAAAAGCACTTGTATTTGGCGACAACAGTTGAGATAAATGGAAATCCTCACATTGGTGGCAGTGGAGGGATAGGCAGAGCCAACAGGACCCACTATTTATTCTCCATCCCAGTAAATATTGGTAGGTATGATATGATACCTTCACACCTCAGTAACTTTGCAATCTCTTTTTTGGGATGGAGTTTAACAACAGACCTTATGGCCATACCACCTGATCAAGGTTTTGGACATTCTCCCACCCTTCCAGAATTTTAGGTAGCCTTAAATTTTATCTAGCCTTTAGTGTCCATCTGCAGATTTTGCTCATTCAAGACGAACACATACTTTCACAGAATGAGGCTAAGGAAGGTATTTGGGCATGCTCCACTCCAGTTTCACCCATGGCCATTTGTCATAACTACCCTGGGAGAAAGATTGTGTAAGTGGAGACACAGGCAAAGATAAATATGAGCTTATGTTCCCATTGATTCTGTTGCCCCCATCTCTAACCATTGAAAGGCTGTGGTGAAGAGTGGGAGCTGGGCTGGAGAGAAGATTTGTTAATAGAGTTAGGAGATGCTGCTCAAGTATTTTTGGGTTCGCATCAGTTAGTACTGAGTTGTAGACTCAGTTTGTGAATCCCTGTGTTTTAATTGCAGTATGAGAGTTCCATCAGAACATAAAGTACATTCTAGATAAGCAGTTGCAACCCAATCTGTTTTTACACAGAAGGAAATTCTGTTAAATTCAGTTAATATTACTTCCAAGTAAATATGTTTAGTCTTGTAGTTTTTATATTTGTTTTTTCCAGGTGCATGAAAAATCCAGATTTTTCAGAAGAGGATTTGCATTGTCAATCCTGTCTTATTTTGGTTATGAAGCATACTTGTTAATCTCTCAGTCTTCTGAAGTTCATGCTGATGCTCAAGGTAAGCTGTTACATGTACAAAAGGTTTTGAAGACACACCGTTGTTCTTTCTTATACTGGAACAACTTTTTGCTAATTTTTTCCTGTTTGTGTTTTCTTGGTGGTATAAAGTGAGATATTAAAAAGAAAAACAAGAGGTTTCTTAACAGAAGATGAAATGTGGGTATAATATTTTATTGCTGCTGCTATAATTGTACTTTTTTTCCTTTGTGGTATATGAAATTCTCAAAATGGATTTAAAGCAGGGCTCACTAATTGTGGCCTTCCAGGTGTTTTGAATTGGAAGTCTCATAGTCTTCACCATTGGTTATACTGCTAGGGCAGACAGGAATAATAAGCCACAAACATCTGCAGATCCACAGCTGCCCAACCATCATATAAAGGAAGCTAATATGGGACATTACTTAACAAGATGATGCATACAATGTGCAGACTGAGCCATCACTTTTTGACATATTCATAGAAGAACATCTGCTGTAATAAGAGTAATATAACATTCAATTTCATTCAACTTTTTTTTGCCTTACTGTAATATTTCTCCCCATTTTTGTAAACACACTGTAGTTTATTTCATTAAAACCTCTTAATATTCAAGCTCCTTTTTACTTCTTCTCTGTCCCTCATTGTTTTTCCTTGGTCTTTCATACAATCTCTGAATCAGCTATTCTGTCCTCATCAGCTCCCTGTCATCACTGTCAGCAAAGAAAGATGGGTGCACTAGACCATTGATATGACTTGTGCTACTGGGAATTGATTTACGATCCTCTCTGGCTGAAGAGCAAGAGATAGTTGCTGAATGTTGCATCTCTCAGTATCACTAGATGTGGGATAGTAGTGCTATGCAGAACTATTAAGTGATCAGTTGGAAAGAAAGTTTGAAAGAAAAAGGGCACCTTTTATCATCTTGGCACTATTTACATTGAAACAAATCTGCGTATGACCTGGAATATAGTTAGTAATTTGTAATTTCAGTATTACAAGTATTCAGAAGCACTGCAGGAGGCCACTTTAGCTATTTTGATGGAAGTTCACTTTGTATAGAGGAGGAAAGTGTGTGGCTTTCCTGATACTGAACTGCAGCTCCCATCAGCTCAAACCAATATAGCCAACTGACAAAAAATTAGTTTCAGCTGAGTAACATCTGCAGAGCGTACACATTCACCTATCATTTCTGGAGTCATTAAATCTTTAATCTTTAGATGTTTCCCAAGACCTTCAGAATGCTTGTATAGGCATAAATATTGTTAGGGTCAATTTAAGTCACTAATTCAATATAGTTTGGTCATCAGTTTTGAAAATCTATTCCCTAACGTGTACTGGAAATCCCAGGTGGCGAAAAGTTGCTAGGACAGAGTGAGTGGAGAAGAAAAGCCTCATTCTCTGGTTGCTTGCTTCCTTTCAGTGGTACCCTCTCTGGGTGGTGTTTCAACTTTAGAAAGGGCCACTAGAAATTTTCTCAGCCGTTGGGAACGGGGAGTTTCCTTTGTGGGCAAAGAGGCCAATAAAGCTGATACGCTAAAAGGTGAATTTTGTATAATTTGAAGACATAGCCATATTAGTCTGGTTCAGTATGCATAGGGATCTCATAGCACCTTTGAGACTAACTGAGAGGAGGAAGTTGATAGCATAAGCTTTTGTAGACTTAAGTCTTAATGCCTTGCAGCAGTCTTCCACAACCTTGTGCCCTTCAGATATCCAATGGCTGAAGATATTGGAAACTGTAATCCAAGATACTGGAAGCTGCTATATAGAATATAATAGATGTATACATAATATACACACATACATATTACATACAGGATATAAGGTTATCCCTATCATTTAGTAATTAGAAATAAAACTTACAAAACTTTGCGAAAGGTAGTTTGCAAAAGGTAGTCCTGATTATATACATAGCAGAAAATGTAATGTCAACTAATTTTACCTTATTTGTGAACAACTTGTGTTTTTTTCCCCTTCTTATTGCTGTTAGTACACATGTGATGGAATAGTACATTCACATTTGTTTCTGTTTTATCCAATCTTAAGCTGATGAAGTCCTAGATCAAGCAGACTATCTGTATGAGAGTGGGGAAACAGAAAAGCTTTATCAGTTACTGGATCAACACAAGAACAGGTATGTTACTATAGCAGACTCACTTTGGACACTAGTCATGGAATGAGGACACAGAGACAGGAGCCCTCCCGTTCATATCAGGGGCTTTGCTGGGCTCCTAACTCCCACTGAGATAGCTGTGCTGGGCCATTAAATCAGTGGTGACCAGCATTTAAAAGCACAGCAATGTGAAAGCAAAAGAGATTTCCTAGTTCCTTATCTTTTTGGCTAGGCTTACAGAAAATCTACGCTACACCATTATAGCAGTTTAATCTCACTTTAACTCACATGGCTGTTTCCTGAGATTTGCAGTTTTGGGAGGTACTTGAAATTCTCTGCAATATATCTTTAATACTGTAGTTCAGGAGAGCAGAACTACAATTCCCAGGATCTCATAGGATGGAACCATGGCATATGAAATAGTATCAAACTGTGTTAACTTTGTAGTGTAGATATACTCTTAATGATAATTAAAACTGTCAGTTACCTTAACAGCCGCCCTGTACAATGTCCATTTATTGCCCTACTGGAGAAGGTGATAAAAGGTGAAGTGCTTTAAAAAATGTGCTAAGGAAAGCTACTAGATCAAGAATCCATCTAATCAAATCTCTTTTCTTTTCTCTCTTTTGCTTAGCTGTTGCTTCTAGGAATACCACCATATGTATTATTGCGAGGCATATCACACCTGCAACTGGAAATTTAGTTATCCAGAAGTATGCAGCTTTGCAGCTATTAGATCTGCCTACTCATCTACCATTCAGGCATTCTTTCTCTTTTTCCCTACTCTTCTCACTTCTCTTTCTCGTTAGTGTTTCCTTCCACCATGTTCAGCCATCCTTTCTGAGTTCTTTCCTCCTGCAGCTTGTTACCAGACAGAAAGACCTTTTTTTCTCCCTCCCTGTAAATTGTTTGAAGGAGCCATATATAGGAAAGCACACCATTGAGCTACCTAGAGCATCTTTGGAAAAATTAATATCTCAGGGATGCCTGCACCTTTGACCTTGCTAGTCATAGAAGATTAGGGAAGTCTGCCACCTAGTGGCTGAAGTTAGTAGAGAGAGATTTTGGATAAGTACACTTTTTAAAAAACAAAATAATCCCAAGATGCATGCCAAAGGATTCCCTTGGTGCCCATGTCAAGTTTTATGTGTCTAGCATGGGAAGGTGTGGGGATTAATAGAATAGACCATATTTTATTGTTATAGATAGTTAATAGTTATTAATAGACTTGTGAATGTGGCTAATCTTCAGCCATTGGTCCTTCCCCCATATCATGTGGCGGCAAATTTTTTTTAGTGAGAACTTAATTATTGATTGTGTAAATGAAGTCAGTTTGAGCTGTAAGCAAGACCTTAGTGATTGAAGAGATTCTATTTTATCAGATTATGCATTCATCAGCACACAATATGTTAAATAATGTTAGTACAGGTCAGTAAATTAAGCTGACTACTGGAATGGTGTGTAGAATGTCATAGAATTTCTTCCATATAATGAACTAATCACATCAAAATTACAACATTTGTACTGTTTCAATAAAAGAAGACAGTGCAATAAGAGAATGCTGTCGAAAGGGGTGTTGCCAGTCTTTGTTGCCCTTCTCTGAATTCACTCCAACTTGTATATCTTTCTTAAAATGAGGCAGCCAGAAATAAATACAGTGCAGTCAGCCATTCATATTCGTGTGTTTTGTATTCATGAATTTAGCAACCACAGCTTGAAAATATTTTTTAAAAAATCAAAAAAAGCAAACTTTGATTTTGTCATTTTATATAAGGGATGCCATTTTATTACACCACTGTGCACAATGGGACTTGGGCATCCACAAATTCTAGTATCCATGGGGAGTCCTGTAACCAAATCTTAGTGGATACCAAGGGTCCACTATACTCTAGATGAGGCCCAGCAGCACCGAATACAAGTGAACTGTTACTTCCCTCGACTTGGAAACTATGCTTCTATTAAGGCAGGGTAAGATAGCATTTGCCTTCTTTGGTGCAGCATCACACTGCTCGCTCATATTCAGCTTATGGCCAACAATAATCCCAAAATCCTTTTTCATGTAGGATTTCTGAGCCAAGTATCCCCCATACTTTATCTGTGCATTCGCTGCTGTGACCTAAATGTAGAATTCTGCATTTGTGTCTGTTGCATTTCACTTTATTAATTTTGGTCCAGTTTTCTAGTTTATCAAGCTCTGTTTGAATTCTGTTCCTGTCTTCCAGTGTGTTAGCTATCCCTCTTAGATTTGTATCATCCATAAATTTCATAAGGATTTCCTCTATCCCATTATCTAAATCATTGAAGTAAATATTGAAGAGTGTCAGTGACAGGTGAGAACCCTGTGGCACTCCATTTGAGACCTCTTTCCAGTCTGAAGCACAGCCACTGATGACAACCCTTTGAGCATTGTTTTCCATCCAGTTATGGATTCATCTGATAGTACTTCCATCTATTCCATATTTAATCAGTTTACTAATCAAAATATCATGGAGAACCTTATAAATGCTTTGCTGAAATCCAGATAAATGACATCCACAGTCGCCATCTACTAAAATAGTGAACCAATTAAAAAAAAAAGATATAATGTTAGTTTGGCAGGATTTTTGTAAAGCCCATGTTGGTTCCTACTAATCACGGCATTGTCATCAAGAAACTTTCAGATGGACTCCTGTATAATCTGTTCTAATATTTTTTCTGGTATTGAGGTCAGGATGACTGATCTCTAGTTTCCTGAATTTTCTTTTCAGACTTTTTTAAAGAGAGGGACAGTATTTGCTCATCTCCAGTCTTCTGACTGATAATGATACTTATACTTCAGTATGAATGATAGACAATGACTTGGTCATTATTAGTCTATCCTGTTATGTTTGTTTATTACTAGTGAGAATGCAGAGGTGCTGTGGCGTCTGGCACGAGCACTGCGTGACTTGGCTCAGTTTAGTCACACTCCTGCAGAGAAGAAGAAGCAGCTGACCTACGAAGCCCTTGATTATGCAAAGAAGGCACTCGAGAAAGACCCATCATGTTTCAGTGTACACAAGGTGAATAAATCCATGGAAAATTTGACAGTGTCTGTTTACAGCACACAGAAGTAGAGAGAAAAATGCCTCGTGTAGAAAGATAAGTTCTGTAAAAAGGGAAATTATCCTATATCTTAACATAAGATAACATAACATCTTACTATCTTAGTCTTTACCAAATTAGGTTCTTAAAAATAAAAGGATGAACAGGTTGCTTACCTGTAACTGTGGTTCTTCGAGTGGTCATCTGTGCCATCATACACTAGGAGCTTTAGCGCCTGCGCGGTAGCGTTCGGAAACTTCTAGAGCTTGTTCGCTTGGCGGGAACCCCTCCCCCACGCCGGTACTGCGCATGCTCCTCCCGCCGAGCAACGGTCTCTCCTCAGTTCTGTCGTCCGCCGTAGAACCTACAGGGACCTGAGAAAGAGGGGAGGAAGGGCGGGTGTGTATGATGGCACAGATGACCACTCGAAGAACCACAGTTACAGGTAAGCAACCTGTTCTTCTTCTTCGTGGTCTCTGTGCCTTCATACACTAGGAGACTGTGTAGCTTACCGGTCGGATGGCGGGTCAGGTCCTACAGCACGGAAGCCAGCACCTCATGTCCAAACCGGGCATCTCTGCGCGACCGGCAGTCAAGCCTGTAGTGGCGCACGAAGGTCGATGGTTGGGACCAGGTCGCCACACGGCAGAGTTCATGCAGGTCAACTCCTCGCAGGAGGGCCGCAGAAGTAGCCACAGCTCTGGGGAGGGGGCTCAAGCAGGACTGGCGGAGGCTTCCTCGCAGTCATACGCCAGTTCAATATCCTCACCACCCCTTGGAGAAGCCTTGGTGGACACTTTGAGGCCCTTTCGCGTCGCCCATAGCAAACAAAGAGATGGGCGCTGTGGGAAAGGGAAAGGCGCCCTGTCCTTGTAGAAGGCCAATGCCCGATGCACGTCCAGTGAGTGGGGGGCCGTCCAATGGTGTCGTGGGGTGGGAAGAAGGCAGGCAGGATGATGTCCTGGTTGAGATGGAAACTGGACACCACCTTTGGCAGGAATGAGATGTAGGTCTCAGGACCACCTTTTTCCTGTGGAAGACCATAAAGGGCTATCAGATCGAAGAGCTGTGATCTCACCCGCTCGCCTCGCTGAGGTCACCGCTACCAGGAAGGCAGTCTTCATGGTCAGGAGCCTGTCATCCAGGTCGCCATCGGCTCGAAGGGCGGCTTTGTCAGCTGCGAGAGCACCAGCGAGAGGGACCACGGCGGTACGGCGGCGATACCAGCGGGTAGAGATGATGAAGTCCTTTCAGGAACCGCTTAACGGTATGTTCCTAAGAAGGCCGATGCCGCAGATCGTGGCGGTTGGTATGCCACGATCGCGGAGAGGTACACCTTCAGGGATGGAAACGCCAGCCCCTGTTGCCGGAGGTGCAGGAGGAAATGCAGGACGGTAGAGAGTCCCGCAGGCGTCCGGCTCACTCCCCCGTTAGCGAAGGTCAGGAAGCGTCGCCATTTGTATTGATAGGCGGGGGTGATTCCTTCCTGGCCGCGACGAGGACGGTACCGAGCACGGGATCGTCATGCGTTCCTCCAGGCATGGAGGGCCAGGCGTGGCAGGTCCGGATGGAGGACTCGGCCGCCGGAGTGGGAGAGCAGGTCCGGGTCGGTGGCAGCCAGAGCAGGTCGCCTCGTGCAGCTCGTAGCAGGGGTGCGAACCAATGTTGCCTCGGCCAGTACGGGGCTACCAGGATCGCGTCGGCTCGGTCGGCGAGGATTTTCGTTTCGTCCAGCCGAACAGGGGGAACGGCGGGAACGCGTAGAGGAGTTCCCCGGTCCACGGAAACTGGAAACGTCCCCATGGAGGCGCGATCGTGGCCCGCTCTGGAACAGAATCGGCGACACTTCGCGTTTTCCCTGGTCGCGAAGAGGTCGATGGATGGTTCCCCCCAGCGGTCTCGAATCAGTCTGAACGCCTCCCGGAGAGAGACCTTTCGTGAGGGGATGAGGTGTCCCTGCTGAGGGCGTCTGCCGTGGTGTTTCCTGCCCGGCCAGGTGAACCGCCAGGGGATCGTGTGCAGGCAAATGCACCATTCCCACAGGTCGAGCGCGATGTCGAGCAGGGTCGTGGAATGAGTCCCTCCTTGTCTGTTGATGTAGCAGACGGCGGTGGTGTTGTCCGTCAGAATCGGGACCGTGCGCCCCGCTACGACGTGGCGGAACGCCCGAGGGCTTTCGAGACGGCGAGCAGCTCCAGCGCGTTGATGTGGAGAGCAGTCTCGTCGTCGGTCCCTGTCGCGGACTCTGAGATCGCCGCAGTGGGCACCCCATCCATACAGGGAGGCGTCGGTCGTTACCGTCACCTTCAGTGTCGGCTGTTGGAAAGGCATCCCTGACACAATTGCGTCGCGACTGCCCCCATGGGGGGATGAGTGGATTTTTCCGGTAGCTGCAGTCGGAGTGTCTGTTCGTCCCCAGGGGGTCAAATATGCGGACAAACCAGTTTGAAGAGGTCTTGCTCTCAGTCTGGCGAGATATGTCACAGCGGTTTCGCAGCCATGTAGCCCAAGAGCTGTTGGATGCTTCTCGCAGATAACGTCGGGGCCATATGGGCGTGAGCAGGGGCCCCGGTCGGGTTTGAGCTCGAGACTCTGGTAGGTACGCCCTGGCGGGGTTTGAGTCGAGCGTCCCCCCGATGAAGTCCAAGATCCTCGCCGGCTCGAGGTATTTCTTCTATTACTCGTAGACCAAGGCGGGTCAGGAGTGAAACGTCATGTGGACGCGTGGAAAAGTCTCTGTTTGCAGGACGCCACCAACAGCCAATCGTCGAGGTAAGGGAAGACGGAAGCACCCTTCGTCCGCAGGAAGGATACCACTGGGGCCATGACTTGGTGAAGCCCCTTTGGGGAGTCGAGAGTCCGAACGGCAGCACTTTGTACTGGTAGCAGATATCGTCGACTGCGAAGCGGAGGTACCGTCTGTGCTGCGGGCGAATGGCGATGTGGAAGTATGCGTCTCGGAGATCGATGGAGGCGAACCAGTCCCCTCGATGTAGGAAGGGCAGGATCGACGGGAGTGACCATCTTGAACCTCTTGGGGCGGATGAAGTAGTTCACCCCTCTGGGGGTAGGATCGGGTGGGGGGTACCGTCGGCTTTCGGTCCGTGAAGTACCTGGAGAAGAAGCCGGTGGCCTTGGCCGCGGGGGCCGCTCGATCGCCCCTTTCTGGGGGGGGACTGGATCTCTTCCAGGAGGGGCCGACGGGGTGGAGTGTAAGCGCCTCGAGGCGGAATATTGTGAAAATCGATGGCGTAGCCAAGACGGACGATGGAAAGCACCCAAGAGTCCGTAGTGACATGTTGCCACTCCACAAGGGTCGAGCCAGAGTCGGTCGGTCTCCGCGCAGATGGGAGGCTGAAAAGTGGGGATTGGTAGGTCCTGCCAGGCACGTCAAAACCGAGACTTTCGTCCGAGGAGGACTTTTAGCGAAGCCGGGCGACGTTAAAAGTCGCTGGCCCATGAGCCGGACGACGGTCTCGACTGTCCGGATGGGCCGAACGTTGGAAAGACGAGGTGGAAGATCGTCGCCAGGGGTGGGCGGAAGGTGGAGGTCCTGCGGGCTTTCGTGGAGCTGTAGCCCGACTTCTTGGCAGTCAACCTCGCCTTCACCAGATTGTCCAACGCTTGGTCGGTGGACGAATTGAACGGCCCTCACCGTCGAAGGGGAGATCTTCGATTCTCCTTCTGGGGTCCTCCTGGATGTGGCCGGCCGCCGCCAAGCATGGCGGCGAGGCCGTGGATCCGCCATGACCCGGGAGGAATCTCCACTGCGTCCGGGGGGGGCCATCTGCTGCTGAGCGATGGAGATGGCCTCGTTAATATCACCGAGGAGGCTTGGCGGATGCCCCTCCGCCTCCATCGCCGGTTGAAGGCGAGAGCACCTTTTTCAGGTACCCCCCGGAGGGAAGCCTGAGTTTGGACAGCCTGATCTGCAAGGAGGCGGCGGAAAGAACCCCGAGCGTAGGCGTCCAAATTTCTGCCTTCCTTTCCGGCGGGGTGGTGTGCTGCCTGCCGGGGCCTTTCGCTGTGCCCACTCGACCACCACAGAGTTGGTAGGGTTAAGGATCCGGCTTTTCCTTTTCCCCCCTGTGAGGTGTTCCAGCCGCTCGGTCGGCTCGCCCAGGCCGGTTTCCCCGGCGGCCTTCACCACTCTGGGATCCGGGGGAGGAGAGGCAGCGGGGCCGTGGCAGGTTCTTTCCCCCCAAAGACGGAGAAGACTGGATCGTCGTCCTCCGGCTCCGCATCGGCGATCTTAAGGCCAAGGGTAGTGGCCATGCGGAGCAGCATCGCAGAGAACTGGTGGACGTCCTCTGGAGCTAATCTGGGTCGGACCCCGAACCCAGCGGAGGAGACTCCTGGAGGCCGCCTCACACGCCTCCGACTCCGCGCTCAGTCGTACGACTCCGAGCTCGGTAGTCCCCGCCGCTCGCTTTCCGGCTCCTTCGCGGCCGCCACAGGTGCTGCCTTCTTAGGCTTCTCTGCAGCCGGGGCGGTGGTAGTGGCAGCGTCACGGGGCTGGCTGACCACGGACTTCCCTTTTTAGTGGTGACTGGGGTAGTCTGGGAGGCATGTTGTCTTAGCCCGCTCAGTCACCACCGACTCCGTAGGGGGCGTCACCGTTGCCGTGACCCTAGGAGGTGGCGAACGCCCGATATCGAGGTGAAGGCTCCCTTGCCCATGGTTCGAGGGAGGGGGGCGGGTAAGGAGCGGCGGTCCGACGGAGAGCGGCTTCGGTGGCGACGGTACCAGCCCCTTCCCCTCGATGCGAGCGTGATTCGCGCTGTCTGCGAGGTGATGGAACCTCCGGAAGGTCTCCCAGCATTTGGGTCCCAGGGACCCTCCCCGGACGATGGTGAATGTGACCGATAAGAGGCCGGGCGTTTCCATTCAGACTCCCTCGCGTACCTGGCCACGTAGGACGCCGAGGTGTATCTGGAGGGGAAAGAGCGAGGTTGTTCCTCTCTAGTCTCCCTAGGAGGCGGCGAGGCCACCGGACGCTCCGAAACGGGACCGGGACCTAATGAGGTCGAACGCCGCTCTGGAGAAGCAGAGGGCTCTCTCTGCTGCAGGTCGGCCGACCTGCGACGGCTGGAAGGGCGGGGGGCTCCTCCACCAGGGTTGGAGGGTCTGCCACAGGCGAGTCCGGGCGTGTTGGGGAACGTCCTCGATCTCATCGTCCGAGAGATCGACGGACTGCCTGCCCTTTTGGGAAAGGGTGTTGGGCGGAGGAGGAGTAGGAGGTTGAACGTCCCCAGCCGGGGAGCGCTTCTTCTCCTTCTTCTTCTTCTTCTCCTCCTTCTCCTTGCCCTTGTCTCCGTCCGGAGCAGGGCGCTTCTTAGCAGGCGTCTCCTTCAGGGGAGCCTCAGCCTTCCTCGCCGTCGAGGATCCTTTCGCTGACTTGGCAGCCGCCGACAGCTTCGGGATCCTCGGTAACGCCGAGATCGGCGTTCTCGCTGGTACCGAGCCCGATACCGACGAGGTGGACGGAACGGCAGCCGCCGATACCGTCGATGGCGTGGTCGTCTTCTTTTCAGCCATTTTGGAAACGGAGGTCTCGTCGATCGCCCGCAGAGACTGCTCCCAACAATATGACTTAAGTCTCACGGACCGGTTGCGGAGAGTCTGGGGAGTAAAATCCCGGCAAATTGGGCAAGTCCGAGTGTTGTGGGACTCACCCAAACAGAAGAGACACTCCTTGTGGCCGTCGTTGAGGGCAACTTTGCGCCCGCAGGACACGCACTTTTTGAAGAGCGCGGACATAAGACGAAAACGCCAAACTGGAAAGATCCGAAATCACCAAAAACCAAATGGGAAGTCCGAAAGAGAGGTCAGAGACAGTCCAAAAATCCGTAAAACCGTGAAATCAGCAAGCCAAGCACAAAAGTCAGAGGAACAAACCGAAGAACCTTCCGTACGCGACGGCGGATGAGAAAGAACTGAGGAGAGACCGTTGCTCGGCGGGAGGAGCATGCGCAGTACCGGCGTGGGTGAGGGGTTCCCGCCAAGCGAACAAGCTCTAGAAGTTTCCGAACGCTACCGCGCAGGCGCTAAAGCTCCTAGTGTATGAAGGCACAGAGACCACGAAGAAGAACCAGAGACTCAGCAACAATGGCAGTGCCACTGACATGATCCCCGGATAGTCAAAGGAGGCCTTACTCTCTTGAGTGTACCATTGCTGATTATTGTACACTATAGTGAAAGAACTGTGCCTTTTAATTTTAAACACAGGAAAGAATTTTGTTATTTCTGGATATATAATGACTTATTGCATATTTATTGTTAAAAGTGCCTTGAGGATATTAACATTCTTAAATAAACCACTTATCTTTCCTTTTTATGTAGTGGTATGCAATCTGCATCAGTGATGTAGGAGATTATGAAGGAATAAAGACAAAAATTTCCAATGCTTTTGTTATCAAGGAACACTTCCAGGTATTTAAAAACCAGTTCCCTAACTTGCTTTTATTTGTTCTGCTCAATATTTTGATATCTGTATATTTTTTCTGTAGCACAAACCTCTAACTGTTTTGTGAAAGAACATTTTCAGACCGCAAGCTGAAATGCAGCACTTAAACTCAGCATGAAGGATAAATTGTACTTTACTCTAACAGCTTGAGCTGCGCTTTCTGTCTTCGCTTACTGCCAGTATCTAGGCATGAAGCCTGGAATATATATTCAGTTTTTTTCTCTTTTCTTCCCATCCTTTGTATTCCAATGGCTGTTAACACTTACCAGTTCTGTTTTTGTAAATGTTAAAATGCCTTCTTTACCCATTGTCTGCACTGTTAGAAAGTTGGCATGTGTTCTAAACATTATCTTGTGTTAAATGTCTTTGCTTCCTCCACAACATTTCCTGTTTGTAATTCATGATCCATTTGCCTGGAACTTCTACCATATAAACCCTTCCAACTACATCCATATTTTTTTATTTTCTTTCCTGAGTCCTGTTTTTTTTTGTATCAGCACAGATTTGTTGTTCTGAACTTTGAGGTCATTTGTAGCCATGTTACACTTATACTTGTTGAGAAATCATTCATTTCAAGAGTTGCACCACTTTTCTCTGTCTCAGCTGCCCCTTCAAAATGCCATAATTATTAAATTAATTTTTGCATTGTATATTTGTGCCCTTGAGAATGCTATGATAGTGCTATCCATATTCAGACATATTGTGTCTATAGTGGGAGCAGTGGTTCAAGGGTGGTGGTTCCAGTGGTGGGATTATATAAATAAAGTCTTGCACAGGAACCACAAGGGAATCTAGAAGATCCCCACATCTGGTGTGGTAATATTGGGACAGGTGGAGGTCCACACATTGGTGGCAGGGGTGGAAAAGGCAGACAACCCTCATAGACTGGAAGTCCCAGCAGCCCTAGACAGTATGGTCAATGGTTAGGAGTACTGGGAGTTGCAGTCCAACATCTAGAGTGCCATGTGATTCCCACCCCTAATTTAGGTGGTAGAGTTGGGTAATAAAGAACTGGAAGCGCATCTTTTCACATCGTGCTTTTTCTTGACAGAAAGCAATTGAACTGAATCCAAAGGATGCTACGTCCCTTCACCTTATGGGCATTTGGTAAGATAATACTCTACAGAAATCATGCTTGTACTATCAATAGTTTTCCTCCATAGATTGGGTTGCAAAAACTGTAATGGTTTGAAGACTTGCAACTTTTCCTTCTTTAAGCAGCAATAGAAGATGCCTACTCAATAAGGTAATCTTGTACTGAACCAGGTTTATGCTAGTTAGCTTAATATGAATAGTTTCCATTTTCAAAAGTGTAACATACCATGTGGGAGAGTCAGAAAGACTGGACTGTTATTTTTCCACAGCTTGAAACAGTAGGTTTGAAGGTTAATTTGTGAATGTTACCTGTTAAAAATTAGGGGATTAATTCATTGGCAGGGACACTGATCATTGAAATTGCTTAATTTGTTGGGAATTGTGGCTAAGATCTTCTGGGTCCACAATGTGGCAAAATTACCCCCATGCACTCTGCAGGTTTTAAGGAGCACTTGAGTGCAAAACATTTTTCAGGGGAATATGGCAAGAATACAGCCCTCTAAGTTCTCTTTGGAGAGAGTCAGTTACCCAAACCTGCTTTAGGGAATTTCTCAAGGGAATTTTCTGGGGGGTTTTTTCCTCTGCTTGGGAAATGTGTCAAATAATTCACCTAGAGCAAGCGTAGATAATGTTTTTGGCATACCAGTTCCACCAGCTTCAGCTGGATGTTCCAGCTGCCCATCTCTGACTTAGTGCTTTCAAATTTCCAGTAATTTGTTTAAAAAATTCCTACTGAGATACTATCAGTTCTTCATGCCTAACACCTACATAGCTCCAGGCCTGGCACCTACATAGCCAGAAGTATTTTGAAATGGCCTGAACAAGGGCTTGTACAAACTAGATAACCAGTGCATGAATCATAGACTAGTGTATATACCTGGCGTTGCCTGGGATTTTATTTTCTCATTGGCAATATCCTGTGTCTCTAATTCCCCAAACTGTCTTGTCCAGTACCTGTAACCTTTCCCCATACTCCCCAATCCAATCTGTATTCAGAGTTATTAACATACAGAGGTTGGGTTCCTGAGGGAATACACTGCCCTCCTCCTTGCTGCTAGGCTGCGTCTCCATAGCAACCAGCCTATTCAAGGCAGACACAGTTGACTGAGGCCCAAGAGCTCTCTGACTGAGAATTCTAAGGGCCCCTCCCTCAACTGCAAACACCAGGATTCCGTAGAATTTTCTTGGGTAGCCAATCATATGAGGTCTTCACCTGACACAGACAAACAAACTTTGACTTTTATATATTAGATAAAGGGCTAGACTGCACATTAAGAATAAGATTTCTGTATCTCCTGGCCCTTTTTTCTGTTTGTATTATCCCCTTTGAATTTTTATCCCTATAGTATGTATGGGAAAGCCAGCATGATGTAGTGGTTTGAACATTGGACTATGACCCTGAAGACCAGGGTTCAGTTCTCCAGTCAGCCACAGAAACCCTCTGGGTGACCTTGGACACATCACACACTCTAAGCCCCAGAAAACCCCATGTTAGCTTACCTTAGAGTAACCGTACATTGGATACAATTTAAAGACACACAACAACAACAAATGTGTATAGGGGAGGGCTATTCACTTGAATCAGGTTGGTTAATGTAATGGTAGTGGTTATTTTATATCCTTTGTAGCATGTAATGTAGCTAGTGACTTGTTTAAAGTGTTTAGAGTTGAGTGCTCTGAAGATGCTTTCTTCTTACCAGTTCGCTGGTTCTTGATCTACTTAATCTGTTAGGAATCCTGCCTTATAGATTTTAGGTCTTTCTTTCTTTTAGGGTATGTGATTTTAGGGGCCTTTGGAGATCCATATACATCCCCTGAAATATAGTAACAAAATGTAAACATATAAATTATTTTATTTTATTTATTGCATTTGTTACAGGTGTTACACTTTTGCTGAAATGCCATGGTATCAGCGCAGAATAGCTGCTGTTTTATTCTCAACACCACCCAGTTCCACCTATGAAGAGGTAGAATGTCCTAATAGTTATGCAAAGCTGTTTTAATTAAAATATTGGAAAAGAAGGATAGGGAATATTAGTCGTCTGGAACTGCAAGATTGTAATATTAAAGAATGGGACGTACCGATCAAACAGAACTTGGTATTCTAAAAAATCAATATATGGGTATGGAAGTATAGGTAGTTTTTAAAATGTAAGACTGCAGTATTACAAAGTGAAATGTGCTAACCAGACAGAACTTGAGATTCTGAAAAATAGATGTAGCAGTACTGGAAACAACATATTAGTTAAGCATCATATCAATAACATAACAGTTTAACAAAGCACAATTCTGGCATTTATATTTCATAAAGAAACCTGTCATTCTAAAAACGTGGTGTCACATGTGATCTACCTTGTATCTGCTAAAGGCAAGGCATTTCACAGAGCCACACCAAGCTTATGGAAGTCACTGCTGGTTAACAATGAATAAGTTCCATTGCTGCTGAGATTGTTGCCCATTCAAACATTTCTTTTCCATGATCTATGAGCCATCCATTTGTTTTGTCATGGCTTTTAATCCTCTTGCACTTGGATTAAAACACAGTTTCTCTTGTATGTTATTTTCTGATTTCAGTGTGGATTTACTGTGGGACTTTAAAATGCCCCATGCCCAAAGTAGTGTTTCTGTATGCAGACCCTACCATTTTCCATCCAAACACCTACAGCCAGACAATACAAGGTAGAATAAAAGTAAAATTAAATTTAAAACATGATTTAAAAATACCCCCGCAATGCCATTCAGTAAAAAGCCCTTTCCAGAGCAAGGCCTGCTTGAATAAAAAAGTTTTTGTATGCCAGCAGAAAGACAACAGGGAGAAAGACAGCCTAGCCTCTCTAAATAGGAAGTTCCAGAGCCTGGGAGCAGCCATGGAGAAAGCTCCTTCTTAAAGTTCACGTTGGGTGTATCTCAACTGGTGGTGAAACCAAAAAGAGAAGGGCTTGCCCCCAAAGATCTCAAGGTCCAAGTAAACTCATCCTTCAAGGTAGTACGCCCCATTGTATTTTTAGTGTTGTAATTTGTTGCCTTATATTGGATTTGTAATGTTCACTGAGAAAGTTCTTCTGCATTGAATGGTGTAAATATATGATAAACTATAGTAATAAATATTGGGCGGCATAAAAGAATAGCTGCTTTGCAGGGAGTAGTATTTAGTAACTACAGCTTTGACCTTGCACAGTTGGTTGGTCCCTGCAGTCTGTTAGCTCTTTGGTAGAGAAATTTAGATTACTTAAATCAGGTCTGGAATCATGTAGTCTTCCAGATGTTGGAGTGCTGGGATTTCTAGTGCAAGATCAAGACAGATGCTTGATTCCCACCTTGACTTAAGCAGTATACTATTAATTTCAGTGTTAATGTTTTGCAGGCTTTACGTTACTTTCAGAAAGCCGAAGATGGTAAGTAGTGCAAAACTGCAGTAACTGAGGTCCATTTGTGTGGACATTTAAAATCAAAGTACTAATATCCTTTTAAAGACAAGTATGAGAAATGTTAATTTTTATAGCTAATGTAGGAAATGTTGGGACATTCAACCTATGTAGATTTTTAATTTTTCTGGAAGCAAAGATCTAAGATGAGTTAAATGCTCTTTCTCAGACTGTCTGATGCTGTCTCCACAGTATAGGACCCTAGCAGAGTTCAAATAGAAAATTTAGGACAGACATCTTCAAATTACATGGTAAAGAAGACGTTAGTATTTCACAGCGGTAAACATGAAGGCTTACTCCACACTAATTGCTTGGCTTAACACAGTATCCAAGACCTTCGAAAAGCCTGCTGCAAAGATCATGGCCTTTGGTTACATCTCTTCAAAGTGGTATATATTTTTGTATACAGATGTATTGGGGAGATCACACACATGGCACAGTGACAAAAATTCCTACTGACAACAGTCCTTTGTGCCCTATGAGGTCCTATTGTGGAAGGCCCCCATAATATGGGAGAGATCACAAGCGAAGCAGCTTGGTCATTTTTTCATAGTTCTTGAATTGCAGAGCACATGTTAACTCCTGTGAGTTGCACAGTTAATGTATATAATGCAAGTTAAAAATGACGCTTCTGAAAAATGAGTTTTATTTCTTCGTTAAGAAAGGTTAGAAACAACTGGTTTCTTCTAAAGAGGAAAAGCATTTCATTTCTCTATTTCTTAAATAGAGTAGTAGCCTGCAGTCTGTATGCTGAAATCATAAATGATTTTATGGTTTCTAAAACTGAGGCTATGTAAGTTTGGAACTACAGCATAACAAAGTAAAATCTCTTCTGTTTTTTATTTCATGCAGTTGAGCCAAATTTCTATAGCAAAAATTTGCTCTTCTTGGGAAAAACTTACATGAAGTTAAACAACAGAAAGATGGCTCTTCTGTGGTTAATGAAAGCTAAAGAACGAGTAGCACACACAGAGGAGGATAAGCAGGTGAGCTATCTCATCATTTGAATGATAGTGCAAATCTAACCATGTATTTTTCAAGCATTTTTGAAAAACATGCTAGAACAATATGTAATTCTCCTTTCCTCCATCTTCAGAGTGATGTAAAGAACCTGATATGAAAACAGAGAGAACCAGATCACTTGATAATGTGTTATGTTAGATGGTATATAGGTGGGAATTGCTGTGTTTGCAACTGGCATTGTGTTCCATCTGAAGATTATTATGGTATTCTAGAAATGCTGGGGTGAAGAGGCCAGGGATAGTTGGTGAGTCCAGACCACAGAAGTACTGTAAAAACAACATGAGGTAGTCAAACGGAGGGATGGAGGAATGCAAGCTGGAAGCCACTGTTGTGTAGAGGACTAAGGCAAGTTTTGTATTCTTGGGATTGCCACAAAGATGCTAAATTGGCTCTGACAGGTCTTATCAATGAAAGTTGTTTTTCCATGTATGAGGTGTTTTAAAGAAATATAAAAATCATGATGAAATGATTTGTGTTTTAGTGTTCTAACAGTCCATCAATATTGTAAATATTAAGATAAAATTACGAAAATAGTAGCTTTGGTTAAAACTATGTGAATGCTGAGGCAGTTAAAGCTTGCTGTTAATCTTTCTGCTAGAAACTGAGTTTAAAGCTTCATGGCAGAAAGATTAATTGCAACTGCTATTGATTTCTTCCCCCTACCCAAGAATGGAAATTGGATTGACTGGAAAGGCACTAATTTTTGTCAATTCAGCTTAGTTGCAGTTCTGGAAAGTTTGTATGTGATCTTGAGGATAACATAGACAAGGTTTTCTTCAGTTTTTGTTCACAACAATCCTATAAGGTTGATTACATTAAGAGATTATTATTAAACACAGGTACTTGGTAATAGATAGATAGATAGATAGATAGATAGATAGATAGATAGATAGATAGATAGATAGATTTAAACTACGCAGAGATCTGAACTCAGATCTCCTTGATCCAGTTTAATACACTATGCCACAGTGGTTCTATAACATTAGCACAGGACATTTTGGAGACAGGAATAGATGTTACAGTTAAATGCTTCATTGAAGTTTTTCTCTTCAATTTTAGGTACAAAAAGAAGCTCTGGAATTGCTTAATTCTATGTGACAAGATTACTGAAACTGTGAATTGCTCCAGTTCTCTGATCAGAGCACTATCATGTTAATCTTTGATTTGGATGGTCTGACTGTAACAAAAAAGGCTATATTTCCAAACACAGAGAAATTCTGGATTTTATTGATATTTTTCATATGTATGTCTCCAGATTGAGAGGATATGTATAAATTACATCATTATAAAAGCAGTTTTATTGATTTAAGTTCTCTGAAGAACTAATCTGCTGGTTGGTTCTCAGTCCCTATCTTGCTTGTTTTAGCTAAAGTCTTTCACAGTCCAACATTTGGGGAAAGGAAAGGTTAGGGACCATTTTTAAGGATTCTACTACTCTTGTTTCCAAGCCAGAAGGTTCACTTTCTAAGTTCCTAAGAATTGAATACATGCTGCTTCTTGGTTGATAATTTTCACTGGTAATTTCTAAGGTGGTGTTAGGAAGCAAGGGTAGTTTTATGGGAGTGGGGTCACCCTTCGTCACCATAGTAGTCCCTAATAGAGACAGTAGTTGAATTTTATGGTCTGTGGAATTGGCAGCTACAGCAGTGCTTAAACTATCTGATGTAGGGGACTGGCAAGGATTTTTTCCCTAATCTGCCTATGACCAGCAGCATATTTATGCCCACTGACCCAATTGTTTCTTTCCTGGAAACTTGAAGCAGAAACCAGTAGATTGTGGATCACAAACCACCACTCTGAGTGGCACTCAGCTGCACTATCTTGGGAGTCAGTGGGGGTGCCTCTGTAATCAGGTGCTTCCATAGAGGTGCAGTCTGTGCTTACTGGCTTGTTATAAATACTTGCTTGTTTATGTATTTGAGCCCTGTGGATTTCAGTAGCACCTGTGGAGCAAGATATCCTGTCTCAATAGCTTCTTGGAAAAATAAGGAGTCTGATTTGTAAGCTCTGCTTAAGTTTGAAGAATTAGTTGCAGCGTCACCTCTTAAATTCCTGCCTTGGGCCAGTTGGCTGTATCTTCTGTTGTCAGTGGCCAATACATTAACTGATGGGTGAGGGAATACAAAAGAGAGTTATAGAAGGGAATGGAATGACCACAGCCTTGAAATAGGAGCACTTTACACTGCATCCTTCTGTTGCAGCACCCATTTGTTTAAAACAGGGTGTTGGTACTCACCCTGAATAATCATTCTTGCATTAAGAGAGCAGCAGTCCACCATCTTGTGGCATGGAGCCTCTTGTACCAGATCCTGAAGCAGGAGTCCTGCTTTTATTTTGATTGTTGACTTCTTTATGCCTTCTCAATTTTATTACAGAGCCTTGCTGAAATAAAAGATGAAATATAGAGTAGAACAGTGGAAGCAAAAAGGACACAGCATTTTACTCAGGCTACTGAATGCATATCTGATAGATGCTCATCCTGAGAAGGGATGGATTGCTCCTTTGCACATCTGAGAATGTCCATTCATGGAGAGTACCAAAACCGAATTCTCTGGCTGCTGCAGAGGAGCAATCCACAATTACATGGGATTTAGCCAAGCCTTTACTGCTGGGCAGCCATGGATGCCACATCCTAGACCTCCATTTGAAATACTTGTCAACCAAAGCTGGTTGTGTGGCATAGAATTTAGCAATTTTATAGTGCCTAATGAAAATGGATGGCTCTTTCCATCCTGCTGCTTTACAAATGTTTTCTAAACATGTGTTAACTACCAACACTAAAATCACAGAATTGGAAGGAACCACAAGAGCCATTTACTCCAAGACCCTGCCATGTAGGTATTACACAGCCAAAGGACTCCTGAGAAAAAGCCATTCAGCTTCTGTTTAAAAATCTCCAAAGAAGGAGAATCCACCACCAACTGGGGAAAGTCATTCCACTTCTGAATATATCTTACATTCAAGAAGTGCCTCCTGATGTTAAGGTGGAATCTCTTGTACAGGCATACCTACAGGTTGAAAATGCCTGTAACCCTCCCAAAAAAACCAAAAAACTTTACAGTCTTTTTGTGACCCTCCAGCCTACCTTTTTTTCTTCATCCTCTAACTGGAAGTATTTTAGCAGCATTGACACTGAAAGGATAGTGAAGGAATGCTGGAGAAATACAGCTTTACCGCAGCATGCCTGCAGTAAACAATGCTATACAGTTTGAAGTGGGAAAGAAAGGGATTCTACTGTAGCCAATCTTACTGTAGCCGTCTATGCCAGCCTACATCAGGCAATGCAAACAGCAGGAACTTCCTTCAGCATTCCTTACTGAGCATATGCGGACGGCAAAATGGAAGAGGAAAGCAGATAAACCTGCCTCAGCAGCTATCCCCAGCATGTTAAAAAAAAAAAAAGATGCTTCAGTTCAGCCACCAAAATAGAAATCATACAATGTGGAAGAAGTGAAAGAAAAAAAAAAATCCCTTAGTGAGTTTTGGTAGAGCTTTCAAGGGATCTCTAGAAGGTCCAAAATTTATGTACACAAACTTTCCCTGACTTGGTTGTTTATTTTGCATATGAAATATGTATATGATTAATTTTAAATAAAAACTTTACTGAAACATATTGAAGTAGTTTTCTTTGTTGTGCGGGAGCCTATTCCTTCTGTGCAATTTTTACCTCTGATACCAATTTTTATGTTAAAGAAATAATGCCCAGAAACATATCTACTTTGTTAACTGAGGTATACCCGTAATTTGAATGCATTGGTTCATGTCCTAGTCTCTCGAGGAGCAGAAAACAAACTTGCTCCATCTTATACATGAAATCCTTTCAGATATTTAAATATGGCAATCTTATAACTTTTCAATCTTCGCTCCTTCAGGCTAAACATTCCTGGCTCCCTATGTCATTCCTTCTATCACTTTGTTTCCAGACCTTTGACCATCTTAGTTACCCTCCTCTGAACACATTCCAATTTGTTAATATCCTTTTTGAAGTGTAGTGACTGCAACAGAATTCAGGGTGAGGTCCAGCCCAACCAGAAGACTGGTACTATTAGTGCCCTCATTTGGAACACTACATTCCTGTTGGTACAACCTAGGATTGCATTGAGTTTCTTGGCCACAGCATCACAATGTTGACTCATGTTTAACTTGTAATCTGCTAAAACTCCTTGATGCTTCTCACATGTGCTGTTAATCAAGCCAGGTGTCTCCCATCATGTATTTAGCAATAGCATGTGGTATTTCTATACCACTTATCAACTAAGTGCTCTCTAAGCAGTTTACAATGTGTTAGCTAATTGCCCCCAACAAGCTGGGTACGCATTTTACCGACCTGTGGAAGGATGGAAGGCAGAGTCAAGCTGGAGCCCAGCAGGATCGAACTCACAATCTCATGGCTGCAGCACCAGCATTTAACCACTGCATTTCATTTTTTCCTGCTAAATATAGTAGTTTATATTTATCCCTGTTGAAATTTATTTTTGTTAATTTTGGCTCAATTCTCCAATCTGTCAAGGTCTTTTTGAATTCTCTTCCTGTCCTCTGCGGTATTAGCTACTCCTCCTACTTTGGTATCATCTGCAAATGTTATAAGTACACTTTCTATTCCATCATCTAATTAATTTATAAAGATATAAAAGCCTAGAACAGAACTCTGGCAATTCACTAGTCACTTCTCTGCAGGATGAAGAGCAACCATTCCTGAGTACTCCTTGGGTTCACTTTGTCAACTAGTTGCAAATCCATCTGACAAGCTCATTTATAAAAATATTATGGGGACCCTGTCAAAATCCCTATTGAAATCAAGATATACTATGTCCACAACATTCCCCTGATTTACCAAGCTTGTAACTATCAAAAAAGGAGGTAAGATTAGTCTGGCATGAGCCATTTTTGAGAAACCCATGTTGGATCTTTGTAATCCCAGTATTCCTTTCTGAGTGCTAACAGATTGACAGTTCAATGATCTGTTCTAGAAAGTCTCCTTTCAAGCTGATTGGTTGGTAGTTGCTCAGGTTCTCTTTTTTCACCTGTTGAAGATGGAGATGACGCTCGCTTTCCTCCAGCTGTGATCTCTCCTGTTCTCCAAGTATTTTCAAAGATGAATAACAGTGGCTCTGAGATTACATCTGTGAGGTCCTTTAATATCACTGGATGCAGTTCTGGCCATGAAGAACTGAATTCATTTAGAGTAGCTAGGTTTGCCTTTACTACCTCTTTATCTATTCTGGGCTGAAGTCCAATTGCTGCATCATTTGTTCTGTTGTCACCATGTATTGTTTTCTTTTGAAAGAATATACATGCAATGAAGGTACTGAGCAGTTCTGCCTTCTCTCTGTCCCATTAGCATTTCACTACCTTCTCTATACACTGGGTCTACCTTGTTCTTCCTCTGAACCTAGCATCCCCTCCTAAAAAAACTCCTCTATTTATATTTTTAACTTCTAGAAAATTTGAGCTAATGCTAAGCTTTAACTTTTCTTTCTCCCTACAGGTATTATTTGTTTGTATTCCTCTTTGGTGATTTCCCCCTTCTTCCATTTCTTGTACATGCCTTTTTCAAATCTTAGTTCGTCTGAAAATCCTTTGTACATCGCTTGGTCTCAGCAGAAGCTACACCCCATTAAACCCATAAATAAGCAAACAAAAAACTGATGTAAACAAGCCTCCAAATAGCTCAGCCAAGCAATCAACTTTGGCTTCAGAAACAGAAGATCACTTTCTTCTGCTGTTTCCAGAAAAATAGCCATACATGTAGTGAAATGTACACAGACCTGTTGTGGTATTTGAATACCTACAACCACAGCATAGAAAAATTCGAGACTTTATTCACCTTGAAATTGTTTGCTTTGTTGCCCTGCTCCCTAACATCTAGGAACTGAAGGACACAAACAAGGCCTCGGTGTGCCTGAAAGTTTGAGTTCACCTCACATAAATTCTTACAATACTGTGCACATCTGACATATGCCATTCATTTTCCCGTGGTGGGAAGTTCTCAGTCAGAAAGATGGTAAGTTAAGCACTTGAGCGGAAGAAGTAGGAGGCAGCACTCTCACGAGAAAAGGTTGGCTCTGGATCCAGAATGAGTTTCTCCTCAAAGAACGTGACAGATTATTCATTGTATTGCTAATGCCAACACCCTTCTTGCCTTCTACAAAAGCTGTATTTAATGTTAGTATTCTTAACAAAGCATCTTGAGATATTCAGACGGACTGCTTGTTGATGCCATTAGAAATAAGTTCAAGTTCCAACTGAGAAATCTGCATCATTAGCTGGCACTTTAGAGTGTCCCCTCCCCAAAAAAAACTTTTAACATGTGGGGGTATTGTCAGTTTCTGATCCTCCAGGCTGGTCGTATATAAGCTGCACTTATATTTTTTTAAGTTGTTTGGACAAAGACATGTCTCTACACTGGCTTTCAGAAAGGCTCAGATTCTCGCAGCTTACACCTCTTGAAACAATATGCCATGAAGGTGACTCCACATTTTCATTACCTTCCATGTGATGCCATATATCCTTTGAGCAGCTGATTGAAATGAAGCTATCATCTCTATTACAGACAAGTAATAACCTTTTAATGAGAATTCAATGCATTTGATTTCAAATGCTTTAATGTGTGAGTCTTGTCTTAAATCAATTTGTTATTCTAAAAGAAATATTCTATAATCTATTTTTAATTTTCTTCCTGGGAAAATAGGCTTCTGGAAAAAATGTTTTCCCTCCCCAAGATTTCACATATAACTGAATTTGAAATGGAAACCATGGAGTGCTCTGCTAGAATGAAGTAAATACTGCCTAGGTTGTTGTAAATCAGCTTTCTCACTACCCTTGCCATTATTAGCATTTGAAAAAAAAGAATAGAGAGCCTGGAGGCCAAGGGTTCAAAAGAACATCATGATTTTCTGCACTTATACTCCTCTTATTAAAGAAAAAATAAGTAAATGTTGATGTTTCTTGCAGATGCAAACATATCAGCCATGAACAATTCTCAAAAACAGAAGCATTGGGGCTGTACTCTCTTGGAAGTACTCTAACAGGACTTAAGTAGTCCACCTGGCTGTTGAAAGATTGTGTCAGATATGTTGCGAAATGGATTCATTTTTTCTGTCCATTCTAGAACTGTTGTAGCCCCAGATAGCCAAAATCAAGTTGATACTCCTGACTTGTTAATGCACATCATGCTGTTGTGTAGTCTGAATCTGAACATGCTTCCCTTTCACAATATATGCAAATAACTTGAGGGCCACAGTGGGCAAATATGAAAGATCCCTGGTCAGGGAATCTTGCAGGGCTGCATCCTCTGCAAAAAATTTAAAAAAAAAAGTTATTAAAATCCCTGAATGCTTCCAAATACCCACTACTGGGGGTGGGAGCATTTTTACTGCGTTTTAGGCCAGAAGTCTTCTTTAACAACAGGAAGTGAGGAGAAATAATCTGTATACTTACTGTATGTTTTAAAAAGGACTCTTCTGGGCATAAATTGGCTAGTTGGGTCAAAAATGTTGTGAAAATGGCCTCTACCTTTCTGAAGATGGCATTTGAGGGCAAAAAAGTGATCTCAGGGCCACATGCAACGTGCAGGCTACATTTTGCCCCATCTTGATCTAAACTCAATATTGCTGTCCATCAAGACAGCTTCACCTCCTTACCTACCTCTGTTCCAGTATGGAACTGTCTGAGTAAAACAAACACACATCCAGTGCTTCCAAGAAGGTAACTGGGCATGCCAGCCTTGCAGCAAAGCCTTAGAAGCAGACCTCCTAAGAAGATCTCAAGTGGTTAGATTTTCTTCTTATGCATCTACCAAGCTTTCTGCACATGCACATTCAAGTCTGTAAGACCTGATGACAACGCATTTTCATTTATTGTCCAGTTAGAATTCATATTCGTTCTATTCATCAAACTCATTAAGTTATCACTTGAAACAAAGTGGTTAGAATTAATTTTAATAAGATAAGATGGGGGTAAATGCCAGCAATCAGTATAGTGATGCAAAATCATTGAATGTTTTTTAGTGTTTATTCAATAAATTATACATGTTTTTTTGGCGTAGACTGAAATGAGAATTTCTTTATTGATCATATGTCTAATCCTGTTTTGCAGTGCTGTTATTTCTGCACATTCCTCCGACTTAGGTGACAGTTGACATGGCTGGCCAGACACTGCTGGTCAGAACATGGAATATAGAAAGGCTTGAAAAGGCTGCCTGGCATCATTTAGGGTAGCACACTTCATGAGAGAACTCCCTGATCATCCTGTGGTGTCCAGCAGTAGAACATTCTGTATATCAAAATTCCTTTGCAAATCTCGTGTCTAAATTGATATGCAATCCTGATGTAATGGCTGCCTCAGCCAAGCTGTTCTTTACACTACCACTTGCTGTTGCAACATCTGCTTCAACATGTAAAGTAGTGCATGTTTTTAAAAATGATAAACCAGCCTGCCCCCTATCTTTTTAGTCTTCTTCCCTCTATCTTTACTTTCACTCTTTCCTGATCTCTTATTCCCATCTGTCTTCCTCTTTTCACATTTCTTCCCATTCTCTTTCTGATGCTGTGATCTTTAACTACTCCTTCTCCAGAGCACATCTGCTTTCTTTGGGTGCTTGTTAACCTCCAAGTCACCCTATCCTCAACAGTCATGTTCAGCTCTTGCAGACTCAGGGCTATGGCTTCCTTGATTGAGTCTATCCATCTGTAATGTGGTCTTCCTCTTTGCCTATTGTCTTCTAATTTACCAAGCATAATTTCCCAGAGAGTGTCCCTTCCTATGATGTGTCCAAAGTATGACAGTCTCAGTTTAGTGTACAGGTATTTAAGCCACTCCTCTCAACTCACACTTGACACTTCAGCTGCTTGCTCATAGACTTGCATGAAAGCAAGAAACTGAATCAGTAGAGATTTTTTTAAAAACCAGGCATTTGCTCAGAGGCTTGCTTGGTAGTGGCATACTAAACTCTTTTGTGCTGTGACTCTGTACAAGTTCCATGTGCTTGTTTCAACAAAGGCAACTATGGCCATTTCTCCAAATGCCCCCTCTCATCTTTCTCTTGTTCTCTAAATATTCTGAAGCCATAAATGCCATTATAACTAATTTTAAAAGAAAAGAAAAAAGGAAAGGGAAAATTTGGGAAAAGCTTTTTCTGGGGGCGGGGGAAATAGCAGAGAGACATTTTTAGAGATAATTTTATAAAATAAAGCGGAGAAACTGAAGGGAGAGCTTTAAAACATGCAACTGGCAAGGAAGAAAAGAATAAAAGTTTGGAAGGAGTCAGTGGCCAAAATGAGTTCAGGACTGATGCTTCTTGAACTATGGCAAGAAGATACAACCCGCATGATTGTGGGTTGCTTTTTTTGCATCATCCTAAAAAGGAGCATTATTCAGATTCCCTGTGTGGGGAAGTTGGGGAGATAACAATACAAAATGTTAATAATCAAGTTTATAGCCTAAATTTGAAATTCAGTTGCAAGCAACTTGCTTTATCATCTCTATTTAAAAACACTGCACTAGTTGTCGGCTTCCTATGGAGTGAAGACTTGTCCATCAGTCAGTGGACTAATGGATGTTAGACTGAATGCATCTCTTGTAAACCTCAAGTATAAAAGATAGACTAAGCAATGCAATAAGCTTTGGATAACTGAAGGTTATCTTTGTAGATTTGTTTATATCCAGTTCCTGTCCACAAGAAATTTCTGAAAAAATATTTTAATAGGAATGTTAAAATAACTACAATAAGGGTTGACCTGCAAAACAGAGATACAAACTGTATTCATTCTAAGTTAATCACACTTTAGTCCCATTAAAATCAATGGAATTTGAGTTACTACTGATTTGTTTCATTATTTTAACCAGACCAAGAGAGGATTGTATATTGTTTTCCACTATCTACCCATTTCAATTACTATACCAAGCTACTGATGTTAACTGCAGCAAACTTGTAAAGATATGGATGCTATACGCAACACCTGGGAAGATCAGTCTTATCACTAATGCTTTCCACTAAAATACTAATGGGTAGTCCTGAATCTGAAGCAAGAAGGAAGGAAGGCTTGACCTCATCTGGGACATTAGGTCCAGTTCTGGGCACTAGACCTGAAGGATGCATACAAACTAGAATTCCTGCATAGAAGAGCAACAAAGATCATAAAGGTAACACTTCTAATACTGAAAACATGTCCTATGAGAAGTTTGAAGGAACTAGGTATGTCTACCCTGCAAAAATCTAGGGGGTGATACATTAGCACTCTTCAAATAACTGAAGGGATGTCTCAGAATAAAGCACAGCTTGTCCCCCCACCCCACCCCCATGGCCTAATGCAAGATGGGCAGAAGGCTTGGGATAGAATGGTAGATTCCTGGTTGATGAGCAGATTCAGATTCAGCAGATCAGCAAGGTTTCAGACTTTCAATTGCTTAACCAATACTAAGGACAAAATTTGCTTTTTGATCTAAATTAGACTGTTGAAACTAAAGAAAGTAAAGGCAACCAGGAACTGAGCTATACATTAAAGGTTCTGGCCCTGGTTCTTCATTGTCTGCTCAGATCTGAGCTAGCCACTTTAAGTTACAGAAAGATAGATTTTAGGTGAACTTTAAAAGAACCTTCTTGACAGTAAGAGAACTTGATCAATACAATCAGTTATGTAAGGGAGAGGTCTTTAATCAGAGGATGGATAGCTGATCACCTCAGATCAGAATCATCCTGATTCACCTCAGAATTCTCTGCACTGATTGAAGAGTTTGCTTAAATGAACAATAAGACCCTTCTAATTTTGATTCTGTAATACACAGACAGGAAATGTATGGCTCTTGTATCATTCATGTCCATCCGTTCATTGCTGACTAGGCAGATGGAGGTTCCCTTGCCTGCCGCAAGTCTCCATTGAATAAATTTAGGCTAAGATCATTCATTTTGTTTCTCCCAGCTACTTTTCTGAGGGGGAGAAGAATTAATAAGGCAAATAATTAGAAGAATACATTTTGTGAAGTACTGTCTATTTTTATTGTTAATTACCAATTTACAAGGTTAGCTGTTCCAATGGTTCTCCCAGTTATTAACTAGTGCAAATTAATAAATTGTTTCTGTTGCCCTGAACTTAGTCCTCCATTTTTATTTAGAATTTAAGCAAACCACATTTTTTCATTAGATGCTTCTTTAAAAAAGATGTATTTCATATAAACTAACATGAATAATTCAGGTAAAATGCCTCAATTTGATTATTTTCTGCATATCTGTTAGGAAAACAGTTTTTTGAAGATGTATTTGGGTGGACAGTCTAAGAGATTAAAACCATCTTGATATGTGTAGGGTAACAAGAGACTGGAGGCCTGTTAATCAATTCAGTGCTTTTATCAAAGCATTCACAAATTAATATCCATGAATAATAAAGTGTAACAATATGTAGAAAAATAAGATTCTGGCAGAATTCAACTGCTACATTGAGGAAATGAGAGTAAATATAGCAGTCATACTGCATTTACAGGTTTTTTTGCAGTTTGATATGTTACAGACAATTCTAGGAAATTTGTTTCATGTGTGTACAAAACTGTATAAGTTAAATTTAATGGAATTTACAGTGAATGTTGAAAGCATGATACAAATGGTAATTTTAAAATGTTACTCTAATAAGGAAGCACAGTTTGCTAGAAGTAGCATTTAATAATTCACATCAGTGTTGTAGAATTCATTACACATTTGCAGTATAACAAGTGTCCCTCAGTACTGCTAAAACAAATGTTATATATGTATTGTGCATAAGCCTTGGCCTATATAAAAACAATTCAGAGACGCTTAATTTGGGATCATCTGATTTTTTTTTTTCCTGAACGCAAGGGATGAGGATATGAACACTTACAGAAAATTAGTAGAGTTGTGCAAAGCTTATGTAACTTTCCATTTGGATTCTCTATATCCATTAACATAAAATTAGCAGAGTAATTCACATTATCTTTCATATCCCCCTAAATTTGAAATTAATTTATCCTATGAAATTGAAGCACATCATCAGTATTTTTTGAAAAGCCTTTAAAACACCAAACCAGGACACAACATAGGAATCTTTTTATTTTCCTTGAAGATCATCTACTCTTCTCTTGGAAATAACCCAAGATAATATGTAAACAATTTTCAATGCTGCTCAATGAGTTATAATAAGTCTGTTCAGCTTCTACAGTAAGTCAGAACAGTGGCACCAATGTCTTAACATTAATCACATTCATTTTATTGTACATTACTCTTGTGCAAGTAATAGGGTTTACTCATGACCTAGGCTACACAGATGTAGCAAAGAGGGTTATCAGCTATTACAATTGTTTAAAATTAAGCTGACAGAATATCACATCCTATCATCTCAAAAAGCCAGCAGCATTTTTCTACATAGTGAGGATGCATTTGGCCTAAGCCTTTAACATCTTTTATAACAGCCATGCAATAGAAATAACCTTGGAGATGTTTCTTAAGTGAAAAGAATACAGAGCAGTCTGCACATTTTCTGAACAAGGCTGAGAAAAACTCCTGACTCTTCTGAATGGCTGTGATATATTTTTTTTGTAAGTTTAAAGCTCTATAAAACTAGAGCTCAGAATTGTGTATTTATATACACTTTTTAAAAATAAAGTCTTTCTGTTTCAATTCTATTCTGGCCACTCTCTGAGGGGGAAATAAATAAAGTAGAGAAGTAAAACTGTTTTGCATAGCTCTGTGGAAGAACAGAACCTTTTTTTAAGAGTTCCAAAAAAAAAAAAAAATCACTGTACAGAAGAAACAGCTTATTTACAATTAACTGTGCAATTTAGGTGCTCCGGCTGGCTAAAAAACAAACTTGAATTTTACTCTTGTCCAAATCCTTCTGTTTCCTCAATTGCAAAAAGCAGCTTCTCTTTTAGCTGTTCATAGCTTTTATAAGGCGGTAAATCCAAACGATTAAAACTAGAAAAAGAGAGAAGAAAAGTAAGACTCTTGTCGATTTTTTGTTTCATACATTAGGAAAACATAATTATATTTGTTTGAAGCAAGTAATCATCTGCTCTTTAACAAGTACATTGAATTCATAAATGCCCACATTAAACTGAAAGTATATGGTCTATGAATTCAGATAATTCTAAACATCACAATCTAAAATACACCACTGAAGCACTTGAACAGTTTTAAGAAAGAAATGGAGGGAATCTGGAAACATCTGATCAATAGTACAAAGGCTTGTATTTATCATGCTAATATGGTGACAGAATTAAGAGCTGAAATAGATCAATAGAAAATATGTTCTCTGTAACATACTACGGTAAGCAAATTCCATCACCCAATCTCTGCAGAGATACTCTAATGGTCAGTGTCTACCCAATAAAAATTATCATCTCTGGAGCCAGAAGGACCTGATTCCTCCTTTCATCTGAAGCTAACAGTATCTCTAGAAAAGGAAGCTGTGGAAATCTCTTCAGCAGGAAAGGGGCAAAGATTATCTTCTCTGCCTTCTTCTTATAGCAGACAGCCTCTATTCAGTCCTCCGACCTATCACTTCTGAAATGCATTTTGCCCACAATCTATCTGGATCCAACCTTTCTAGGGCTAAATTTACTGATCATCTACTCCTCCTTTGAAGAAATCAAATCTTATATTTAAGTCTGTATCAAATAATGTTAAAAGGAATCTGCAATCTTCATTGTAATTTACTAAAGAACACATCAGCTTAATGAAGAACTGCCATTGTCAAGAGAAAGATGATTTGAGGTATTTTGCTAAGCATGACAGTAAGAACAAAAGTCAAAAGTTTTTGACTTTTTCATCTGATACCACATCAGCATGATAGGCTGCATTTACTGTCTCTCATATTAGCCACTAATTTTGGGGGGAGAAAATAAAGAAACTTCAATCAGAAATGGAACCAGATGAGAGCAAAACTCATCATCCTCCAAACATAAACTGCCCACAGGTATTCATATACTTTTCATATTTCATCAATGAATGACTGATTTAAAAAAACAGGCATATAATAACATATGAAAGAACGCAAAGGAATATCATGCATGTAATATATTATTGCTGGAGCTGGGACTTTGTTGTGCTTTGGAACAGACTTCGATTCCTGTGTTTAAGTCTCATTTATATCAATGGGCCAAAGATACCGTATTTCTCAGCGTATTAGATGCACCAGCACGTAAGACGCACCCAACTTTTCAAGGGGTATTTTTCAGGAAAAAAAATTTTTTTAGTTCTCTGGTGAGCAAAATGCATACAAAAAGAAGGGAAGGAAAGGAGTGTTGCACCAGGAGAGGAGGGGAATGAAAAGAGTGCTGCACCACTACCCTTCTCTTCCTGTTTGCTTGGTCGGAAATTCCCAGCAGAATCAAAATACACAGGAGAGGAGGGGAATGAAAAGAGTGCTGCACTAGGAGAGGAAGGGAATGAAAAGAGTGCTGCACGAGGGGGAAAATGAAAAAATGCTGGACCACTGCCTGTCCCTTCCTGTTTTGCTTGGGTAGAAATTCCCAGCAGAATCAAAATGCACAGGAGAGGAGGGGAAGGTAAGGAGAAACAGTATATACATCTACGTTCCTATACATCAAGTCTTCCACTACCCACTCCCTTCCTGTTTTGCCTGGGCAGGGAGAAACTCCTTTCACTCGACCTCCCTTCCCTCTGTTTTTAATGTTACTGTATTTGCTGATGTATAAGATGCACCCCATTTTCAGAGGATTTTTTAAGGAGTGCATCTTACATGCACTTATATGCAAATATGGCATATACATCCACAGAGATGTATACTAACTGTTAAAACTTACCATGTGTGACTTCTTGGTAGCCAGGTTTCCTTGCCAACTTTTTCAATGCAGAATTTCTGAAGACCATTGCTCCCTAAATAAAGATTCAAGGGTCTCGTTTTAACTGTGTTGCTCTAAATTGTATTTTATTCCAGAAAGAGACAGAAAAAGTAGGAAATGCTATAATAACAAAGTATTTTCACAACATAAATATCAATGGTATCTCACCCATGAGCTCAGCAAATCCTCCCAATGGTAATCGGCAAGTACCAGTGACAAACTGCATCAATCGCATACGGACTTCATTGTCAGCTTCTTTTATAAACTAAGGGGAAAAAAGGAGGGGAGCAGTAGAAGTTTTAGGTTCAAAGCTAATCTTGCCTCTCTCCACCTCTAAGAGAAATTGATCTTATAAAAATTATACCTCACATACTTCATCATAACCTTCCTTTAAAAAGAAAACAACCTCCCAGTCTTTGAACTTTGTATACTTAACAATTTCATGTTTTGGAGAAGACATAGTATCAGATGCAAAAAAACATCTCCAAATCAACGCCTTACCCTGCCCACATGATTCTAATTGGAAATAAATTCTTTTTCTGGACTTCTTGTAAAAATGTAATTGTGGTAAAACAGGATACACTCATTTTAACCTGGTAAGGAAATATTCAGAAAAGTTGAAATCTCAAATCTGGCATATCTGAATGAATAGGATCCTCCCTTTCTAACAGAATAGTAGAAAAGCAACAACTGAATAAGTGTCATTTAGATACTCTTTCACCTTACATAAAACTCCAAAATCTCCCTTCCCTTTAGATGCCTGAGATATACTCCTCAGACCCAACACCCAGCTCATGAAAATATTTTTGAATAGAATAATTGTAATCTAGATCCTACAAACAGCAGGCATGTTTAGGTTTCTTTACTGCTTCAGCATAACATTTTGAATCCTTGGACTCTCTTTTGTTCTAGAGTCTTTGTCTCTTTGTACAGTTATCCATATGGGATCTCTCCCTGCTACATCTATTACCTTGATGCTAGTGCCACTGAACTGGAAGATTCTTTATGGGATGGGGCCACTGTATACTTGACATTTAGCAAGATTTATAAGATGGGAACTACAATAACATGTCCAGGTTTTCTGTTATGAAGTTGCTACAGATTAAAGAGAACAGTATGTAACAAAATGTTCAAAAAAAAGGCCAGTGTACACTGAGTACAAATTCAAAATTTCATCCATGAAAAACATGCCACACTGATGAATAGAATACAAACTGCAACAGAAAAAAAATCATTTGAAGACAGCTTAGGCAAATTAGGAAGTGGCAAAAGTGGCATGAATTGGAAAAATGCTATTCTAGTTGTGGGAATATGGAGTCTCTTTTTCAGATCAACCTCAACAGTTTTAGTATTGGCACTTAGGGGGGAAATGTAACTACAGTATATAGCGTACAGTGTGTTCAGAAGCAAAAGGTGACAGGTAAACTAAAGCAGTAAGGCATGTTTATTATTGCTAACTTTATTACAGGATAACCATGAATATTATTGCTAACTGCTATGCTTTGTACTCTCCAAACAGAATCTTCTATAGCACTGGAATAAAGAAACTTTTCCCCTCTAGATATTTTGGACTGCAATTCTCAGAAGCCACAGCCAGTAGTAAAGGATTATAACTGTAGTCCAAAACAATTAAGAGAGTCAAAGGCTCTTCACCCCTTTTATATAGCATAATCCAGAAAGCCAGTATATTGAAAGCAGCAAGCCATCTACTTATTCTAGATTCCTTCAAGTTGTTTTGTGATTATACTTCAGTAAACACAGTTCTAACACAAGGAGTAGAACAGCATCACTAGCTATACTAGATAGCTTTCCAGGTGCAGTCTTTAGCAATACAGGGTAAGGTGTGCTTGTTTCTCAGCACCTGTCCAGTGGCTCAGGAAGATGGGAGCACAACAAATTACAATAGCATGGAAAGAACAAATGTGACCAGAAAATCTTCCTGCCTAAAATTCCATTTATTAGGAACAACAATTAGGAACCTAAAAACAAGTGTGTATTTTTTTTATACATTTTTATACATTTTTCTCAAAGATCTTTGATCTGTATCGCACAGAACGGTTTTAAAAGCACTGGTGAAATAATGTAAATGCTCAGTAAACAATGCTCAGAGCAATACTTTCACCAAGGCAGTGAAGAGACAATTAATGGGGAAAACAAGCTTCCTCCTCTTTCATGCAAGGCAGGAATGAGCAACTGTGGGAGGCTTGAGGTCTCCTTTAGTCACTCCAGGAGATCTTTGATGACTGCATTCCTCTACCAAACCCCTCCTTAAATTTAAAAAAAAAACTGCATAAAAATGCCACCCAACATCCTCTAGTGCTGTGGGAGTATCTTTGCCATTTGGGGTCCCCAGACCAATTCAAGCCAAAGGGATGCTTTTTTCCTTTTTTTTTTTTTAACAAAAAGAAGTGGCATAAAAGTCAGTCACTGTTCATTTCCCGTTTTAAAATAATTTTATCCCTTTTCTGGGATAAAAATGTGAAGGCACTTTGCTGCAATTCTTTTGAAGCTTGGGGAGCCCTAGGGGCCACAAAAATGGCACTGGGATCACATGTAGCCTGCGGGCTATTTTATCCACCCCTAGAAAAGAAAAGTCTGCATAAAGAGAAGAATGTATTTGACTTTTTCAGGAACTAGGAAAGTTCTACAGATGGTCTGGACATAGAGAGTCCCATTGTAGGTCTGAATAGGTACCCTAAAGGTATTCCTTCCTATCTAAAATGGACAGGTTGCTTACCTGTAACTAGAGTTCTTCGAGTGGTCATCTGTAAACTTGCACAAGCGGGTCATCTGCGCCTGCGCAATACTGACTACAGAAACTTCTAGAAATCTAGGCCTAGCACTTTGGCAGGAACTCCGCCCCCTACCCCTGCAGCTATAAAAGACCACCTGGCGCCCACATACCTTGTGACCGCCACAAGCTTCTGGCACAAAGGGCATAACAGGACACGAAGAGAGGAGGAAGGACAAGATTGTGTGAGTTTACAGATGACCACTCGAAGAACTCCAGTTACAGGTAAGAAACCAGTCCTTCTTCTTTGTGGTCTCTGTAACTCACACAAGTGGGTGACTGGCAACCTTATATCACAGGAGGTGGGAGTGTCATGGAACCCCTGGAGTCCAGCATCCAAGAGGAGGAAGGTAGGCCAATGCTAGGCATAGTAAAACCACAGAGTAAAAGAGCATGATTACCAAGACTTTATAATGCTGTGGAGCACAACACTGCTCTGCCAAACTGTTCGATCCTATAGTGGGAAATGAAGGTAGTGGGATATGACCAAACTGCTGCTTTGCAAATGTCCTGTAGCAGTACACGCCTGAGGAAAGCCGCAGAAGCAAAAAGGGCTCTGGTTGCATGACTCCTGATGTGAGAAGGTGGGTCTCTGCCAGTTCATATGCAAGGTGAATGGTGGAGGCCACCCAGTTGGAGAGATGCTGGGAAGAAAGTGGAAGACCTTTCTTTATGGAGCAGTAGTAAAGAAAGAGTCTCTGTGATTTCCTAAACTCTGCAGTGAGCTGGACATAGAAGGTGAGCACCCTCAGTGTATCTAGAGTATGGAGGTTATGCTCCAGGTCAGAGGTGGGGTTAGGAAAATAGGAAGGAAGGACTATGTCTTGGTTAAGGTGAAAGTCAGAGACAACCTTGGCAAGGAAGGAGATGTCTGGCCTTAGAACCACCCTACTGTGGTGGAAGCGAAGGTATGGTTTGTACACAATTCACTAGCACACCTGGCTAATGTGATTGCAACTAAAAAGGTGGTCTTCCAGGAACAGAGCCGAAGGTCAGAGGTAGCCATTGGTTCAAAGGGACACTTGGAAAGTTGTGGATAGGTTCCATCCTGGAGTAGGAGGACAAACCAGAGGGTGGAGAGGTTTGTAACCCTGAAGCTACCTGTGGACCAAGGGGTCTTGGAAGCAGGAAGGTCTGCCCTTTCATTGAAGATGGGAGGATCTATCTGAGAGGTAACAACGAATGGAGGAGAGGGAAAGGCCATTGTCATCTAGTGATGAGAGAAAATCCAGGAGATGGATGGTAGTAAAGGAGTTGATGTCGAGGCCTCTATCTTGGAGGAAGGTGGTGAACTTCGAGAGCTTGTAGGAATGGATTGAACAGTCGATGGCTTGTAGGCTGCTTCGATCACTCGTCGGACAGCTGGAGGAAGAGAGGTCAAGGGAGGAGTTTGAGATGATTGATGTCTCGATGCCTCACAGTGCTGTCATTCAAAGTTAAGAGGTCCAGTTGGGGTGGCAGCCTCCAATACCATCCCTTCGAGAGCAGGAAGAAGGGGAGCAAACCAGGGTTGACGGGGCCACCACAGGGTGATCAGGATTGCCGAGGCGCTGTCTTGAGTTAGCTTCTCAATGGCCCTTGTGATGAGAGGAATGGGGGAAACAGGTAGATCATCAGGCCTTTCCAGTAAAAGAGAAAGGCACCCCCCAGAGAGCCTTCACCTACTCTCCTCCCGGAGCAGAAGAGGGGACATTGTCTGTTGAGAGGAGAGATGAAGAGGTCGATCGAAGATGCGCCCCAATCTTTGAAGAGGTCTGCTAGAGTCTCGGTATTGATCATCCATTCATGGGAGGTCAAGCCAGAGTGACTGAGATGGTCTGCCCATGTGTTCTCGACACCGGGTAGGTGGAGGGCTAGAGGGAGAATTCGGTGAGGGAGACACCAGTTCCAGAGACAGAGGGTGAGGCTCAAGAGAGCTGGGGATTGGGTACCGACCTGTTTGTTGATGTACTAGGTCACAGCAGTATTGTCTGTCAGGATTTGGATGGTATGATCCCAGACTGCATCCTTGAAAGCTCTGAGAGCCAGCATTTCGAGAGCGTTGATGTGGAGGTGGTGGTGGGTCCATCAACCATTGATGGAGAGGTGACCTGTGTGGGCTCCCTAGCCTTCTCGGCTTGAGACCACCACCATTGGTTCTGGGGTGTCTCTGGCATGCCTCTGAGGAGATTGCTGGGATTCTTCCACCAGAGAAGGGTTCAAACCACCTGTCTCAGTACTGAGGCAATGAGAGGGGTTGTTGTGGATCGGCTCAAAGGTGTTGAGGAACCAGCTCTGCAGGGGCCTCATCCAGAGTCTGGCAAAGGGAACGACCACTGTCATCGAGGCCATGAGGCCCAGGAGAACCTGTATGGAGCGAGCAGTAGTGTGCCATTTCCTTTGAAGGGGCAAGCTACCTTTGGCAAGGTAGGCAACCTGTTCCTGGGGAGGGAAGGCCAGTTGGCAAGTGGAATCGAGGATAGCTCTAATAAATTGAATTCGACGAGTCGGATGGAGGTGGGACTTGTTGAAGTTGACAGTAAGGCCCAGGGTAGCAAGCAAGCAAAGGTTCTCGTTGATGTCGAGAAGGAGCTTGTGTCGAGAAGAGGTGATAATTAGCCAATCACCAATGTACAGAAAAAAAGGATGACTCCAGGCTGTCGAAGAGTTGCTACCACGACCACCATACATTTCGTGAAAACCCTTGGTGCCGTGTTCAGGCCAAAGGGAAAAACTCAGAACCTGTAAGCCTTCCAATTGATGGCAAAGGCAAGGAAGCTCCTGTGCTCTCGTCGGATGCTGATGTGAAAATAGGCGTCTTTGAGATCAAGCGTGGTGAGCCACACTCCCTCTGTCAGGAAGGGGAAGATGAATTTCAAGGATACCATCCTGAACTTACGATGCCTGATGAAGCGGTTGACTCCTTGGAGGTCCAGGATGGGTCTGAGGCTGCCATCCCTCTTCGAGACCAAGAAATACCTGGAGGAGAAGCTAGTTCGAAGGGAACTGAAGGGGATGGGCTCTATCACACCCTTCCTTCATAGGACTCAGATCTCTTTGATGAGGGAGGGGGAGGGGTGGGTAATTCTGATACGACCAACTGGAGGTAAGGAGACGAACTTGATTGCGTACTCTCTGGATACAAGGTTGAGTACTCAGGTGTCCCTCGTTATCGAGGCCCAGGCATCAAGGTGTTTCGCGAGCTTGGAGCCAAACATAGTGTGGGATGCATGGTGAGGGTTGGCCAAAATGGATTCAGTGGTAGAAACTGAAGCAGTGGAGGCAGTGTCTGAGGAGGATGTAGCGGCAAAGGGTGAAGCACTGGAGTCGTCCTCCGTACTGTCAAACTTGACATTTGGGAGGTTCAGCCTTTTTCTTATAGGATTGTTTTTGAGGTCGAGGTGGTAGGCAACAGGAGGATGAGAACAAGAGCTGTGAGGAGTGCTGAGGTAAGTGTGAGGTATATGGTTGTCGAGATGGTTGTCGGTACCTACAGTACGGATATTAGGATGGTTGGTGAACCTGGATGCCATACTTCCAGACTGAAGAACGCATCTTGTGAGGATGCTCCAGCTTCTTGTCTTATCGCAGCATTGAAGAGGCCCACCGAGTCAAATAGGAGGTCCTCCACCAAATTTTGGCAGGACAGAGACAAGCCCGAAGATTGGAGGTAGGAATGTCAGCGAAGGGTCACTGAGGCAGCAAAGGCCTTGGAAGCACAGTCTATGATGTAGCAGGCTGTCAGTATCTGTTGATTCGAAAGACGTTGAGCCTCTGCAAGGAAGACGTCTGTGATTCGTCTCTGATCTTCAGGGAGACAGGCGATAAAGACTCCCATCTTATCCCATAGCCACTGGTCGTAGGCAGCCATCCAAGCAGCATAGTTGCACATATTGAAGACGAGGGCTGCGTTAGAATAGCTCTTACGACCCATGGAGTCCAGTTGTTTGCCCTCCTTATGGGGAAGGCTTGCTTGGAGGGATTGTGAGGTTTTAGCTTGGGCAGTATTCATGATGACAGAGTTCAGTTTTGGATGGGTTTGCAGCCATTGTTCATTCAACTCGATGACTTCATAGAAGGAGTCGAGTTTCTCTGAAGTTGCCGGTGTCGAGGAGGGGTTGGCTCACGGCTTCTTAAAGATGTGGAGTAGGTAAGGTAGGAGAAGAATGGTAGCTATTGATGGCATCCGTGCCTGGGGTTGGTGATACACCAGGTCCTCAATGGTTTCTTTGGTCATCTCAGTGGCAAAGGTGAGCTTTCTTCCCATGTGGGAAATGAGGTCCGAGAATGACCTGACGTCGTCAGAAGGTGAGATGGGTTCCCCGTGGGAGACTGCCGTATCTGGTGGTCTGTCATCGTGGCGGAGGGCTGACTGTGAAGAGTTACACAGAGACCTGGAGAAGGATTGGCTGGTATTGGAAAATGCTCTGCAGTCATCTAGATGATGATGAGAGGGAGAAGCTGGCGGCAGGATGGCAGAGGTTGAGGATTGGTCCTCTGGTAAGTCTGGATGAGAATGAGACCGGGATTGTTTGGTGGGAGGAGGGGATATGGATAATGAGCATGCTGGAGTTAGAGAGCGGGGACAATGACAGGTAACCACCTCCTTATAGTACCTATGCCTCCTGTTGTGGCAACGTGGAACATAGATTTCCTCCAAAGAATATTCATCAGAGGATTGGGAGGGTGAATACTAAATGTGAGTGCGGTGTCGACGGGATTGGAAGCAGTCTCAACATGGGGAACGCTGGTGTCAAGATTGAGGAAAGCCTGAAGAGGACCTAGATACCGATCGAGAACGGCGTCAAGGTGGGGAACAGCAGCAGTGCCAATGTCGGGCCATCGATCTCAAGGAGGACTGAGAGCGTTCCCAGGCATGATGTGGTGGGGGAGGTGACTTGAAAGGCCGCATGCAAGAAGGAGGTGCAGGGTGGGTTTCCCAGGATTCCTCGTCAACATGAAGTAATGCAGCCCCAGTCTCATCTGCGGATTTTCTCAGAGGAGGATTGGTAGGAGTGAGGTCCACTATCTCTCCCTCAGAAGCTTGGGAGCAGAGAGATGGTGAGCAAGAAGCAGGGCCAGCCTTGAGTGAGGGCTGGAGTGTCTCAGTGGAAGGTTGTTCTGCTGGGCCCGTTGATGTCAGCTCTGAGATTGTTTCGACAGTTAACAGCTCTGGGCGCTGAGTCCGTGTGGATCTGTCCTTGTCTTTCTTTCTCCGGGCCCTGGCTAACTCCTCCTCGATGGATCTGCCTGGAGTGGCAATGTACAGTGGAGAGTGCATCGTTGAGGCAGAAGGTCTGGATCTCAAGGAGTAGGCCATTGATCTCGAGGAGGTTTGTTGAGAACGGGCCGGAGCGGAACGGAAACTGCCCAATCCTGTAGGACATCCTTTCAGGAAGGATGACTAGATGGTCCTTTTGAGGTAGATCTGCCCGGTGCCTTCTGCGAAGTGTTCATTCCTGGGGGCCTCCTGTACGAAGCCGAAGGCGCCGATGGTACAGAAGTGGCAGAAAATGTGGATGCTGAGGGAGGTGTACATGGCTTTAGAGCCTGTTCATAGAGAATGGCTCAAAGGCGAGCTTCTCTGTTCCTCCAGGACTGCGCAGTGAAGGCCTGACAGCGGGCACAGGCTGAAACGTGCATTTCGCCAAGCAGACGAAGCAACGAGAGTGCCCGTCGCAGTCAGGGATCTTGGCATTGCATGATCGACAGCACTTAAAGAACGCTGTCAATGCCATAAACTAGGAGTTGAAGTTGCAATCGAAGACGAGGTCAAGGAATTGCCAAGGTTGATACCAGAAGGAAGAAAGAGACACCAAGTGAAGAAGCTCTGATAACCAGCAGCGCAGCGGAAAAAAGGGAACTGAGTATGCAGGCACCAGGCGGTCTTTCGTAGCCGCAGGGGAAGGGGGCAGAGTTCCCGCCAAAATGCTAGGCCTAGAGTTCTAGAAGTTTCCACAGTCAGTACTGTGCAGGTGCAGATGACCCATAGAGACCACGAAGAAGAAGAAAATATCACAGCTGCAGAGATCTTCCAACAAATAAAAATATCAAACCTGCCAGAACCATATTATTTGTTTGCTGTTTCTTGTATAATGACGATAAACAGTATTCCTCTGCCAGTCTGCCAAATCAACTTCTTGCATGCCACAGAGCATAACCTGGAAAAAGACCAAAAGATTTAGAAAAATAGCCACCATGAATGCAATGTGTCAACAAAACAATTTTCAGTGAATTGCTAAGCAGCACTTTTTTTTTTAAGGATAGCCTGCTTATTTGTGCCTTAACTGAACTTGGACAGAACTATTTGTTCTTACTATTTTTCCTTGTATGTTAATTTCAAAGTTTTTTGCTTTCTTTCTAGCCAGTTAAATGCCTACTCCTCAAAAGTCTCACCTCCAACTCCTTTTCATCGAAATATTGTAACCACTGAAGAGGAACAACTTCATTAAATCCATCAAGGAAAGCTTTGGTTTGTTCTTGCACTCCTCGTGAAAACCGCCACTCTGCCATCAGGCTGAAACAGGCAAAAAGATGAATGCTAAGAATGGAACTCTTAGTTAAAAACATACAGTGCACGTCTACCCTTTTAAAAACCCAGTCCTATGTTTCTATCAATTTAGAGAGTTAAGTTTTTTGGAGGAGTTGTATCTAGAATAATGTTACCTAGAAAAATTCTATTTATCTTATACAAGTAATACATCTTCTCTATATAAATATATGATGTTATTACTGAAATTTTGCTACATGAGCTCTTACCATGAAAATACTGTATCAAGTTATCATAAAAACAAATCTATTTTCTCAAAATTAAGTTTTATCAATGGCCTAATGCTATGAAAGATATTAAAGCCATTTTAAAAGTGTAGTTTATATCATTTACCCATACTTATAATTCTCTAACAAGAAAAATAAAATAGACTAATATAGTGGGCCTCAGTATCTGCTAGGGTTTGGTTCCAGGGCCCCCACCCCCACGGATACCAAAATTTGTGGATGTTCCAGTCCCATTATGTACAATTGTATAGTAAAATGGTATCCTTTATATAAAATAACAAAAGCAGAGCTTGCTTTTGGATTTTTTTTAAATAATACTTTCAAGCTATGGTTTGTTGCATCTGTGAATATAGAATCTGCAGACATAAAGGGCCAACTGTCTTGGCATAGGTTCCACTCTCTGATGTAAATGCCCAGAGATATATTAAATATAGTAGCTTATGAGGAGAGTTCCACTTATGCAATTCCTTCTTCCTACCACACCTCATTTCATACTTTCAACAGAATCTCACAACTTTCTACAGGGGTTTCTTGGAGTGCATGGGGGCTTGAAGAAGGAGGCAGAAACAGAAATTCAGAATAAAGAACTGTTTCACATTGTCTTTTCAGTTTCTTTAGCAACATACCCAATATATTCTTCTTTGTTCTCTTCAGTTACAAGTATATTTGAGCCTCCTGATTTCAGCTCGTGTGAGGTAACTTTCCCTAGCAGCTCCATGTCAACACAGAAGTACATTTCTAAGTTACACTCTTCAATGTTGTTGTCCCTAAAAGGAAAAGTTAACCAAAGATCAGCTAGAAACAATTATTTCACTAATATGACAGAAAAAAAAGTCTATGTTTGAAAAGATCTACCAACCTTATCCAAATTAGAGAATTATAAAATTCGGTATCAATAGACTCCAAATCCTTTATAGTGAGTTTCTTATTTAGCATGCGCTTGTAGAATGGAAGGGAAAAGCCAGTATCAATGAATTTGCCATGAAACAATGCCTGTTGAGAATTTTTAAAAATTAGTTTTGTATACTGCACAAAGACTAAGTATATTGTTCTACAAACAATAGCTCTAAAAAACTTCCAAGCAGTTAGTGACAGAGAACAGTAAGCCCTAAGAAGACATAATGAAATAAAATTAATAATTAAAATTAATAAGTAAATAAAATTATTTAATTTAAAGTAAATAAATTAATAAGTAAAAATAAGTTGCATTCAATAAGTCAACATACTTATATATTGACTAGTCATATACGCAACAGTCATATACGCAAACATACACACAGGAATCTCATACTGTGCAAAGCCTATTTCAGAAGCTTTTAGAACGAGGTTATTATTTCTGCAGCACTCTGCCTGAACCCTTAGTGCATACATTAAGGGGATCAGTTCCTGCCTCCCTACTTGCATCTTAATGTTTCATATTTAGCAACTTATGTAAGAGAGCATTGAGCAATAGAGCAGAAAAATGGTTTCATCACTTAAAGAACCACTTACAGTAAACATCCTTTTACAGATAAGAAATCTTCTCTGTCTCTTTCTGAACCAAAACATGGTGTGGCAAACTAAATAACAGACAGCAGGATAGATATCTAGGAAGCCATGGAGCTCAGCACTGCTTTTTTGGAAAATTACTTGCCTTGGCCAAAACATTTAGTCTTAAAATTAGGAATGAGAGGAAGTAATGAGTGAAAAAGACCCTGCCCAGTAATTGTGACAAAGTAAATCACGTGTTACATGATCAATATTAAATATCCTCTGGTCAGAGGAGACTGTATACTACATATCTAAGAAAAGAAAGAAAGAAAGAAAAGATAACAACTGACATCTGCATAACAAATTCTGACAGTTTTAAATGGTAACAGGGCGGAATTAAAGGCAATGTTTAGAAGATTCAGTTTGCTTATGTTGGTTAACAAATCCTGCAGTAAAAAACATTTCTTGGCAGAATGGAAAGACAGATACCTGTAGCAGAGGTCAAAAGTAATATAAATAAATTGGGTTTGACAACTACGGGGAGAGCGGGAGAGAAAGGTTAATTCAGATACATTAACAGTTTACAAGTAACTGCAATTTTAAATAGTTGGCCCATGTACAAGACCAAAGAAATGATAACAATAATGGTAGTGTCTGCAACATTTCTGCTGTGGTCTCAGCTGCTTTTCCACTTGTAACAATTCGGCTACATGACTACCCATCCTATCCTGGAGGCAGCAGAATCTGAGAAGCTGAGATATAGCTGTACTCATTCACAAAGTTACAGAATCAGAGAGCTGGAATGGGCCTCATGAGTCGTTTAATCCAACTGCCTGCTCACTGAAGGATCACCAGCCAGAGCATCACCAGCAGGTAGATGTTCAGCCTCTTTCTGAAGACATCAAGGGAAGATGATTCCACCACTTCTACAGGCAACTGGTTCCATTGCTGAACTACTCTGACTGTGAAGGAATTCCTTCACAGTTCAAGAAAAAGCTATTCTCCTGTAATTTCAAACTATTAGACCTGGTCCTATCTTCTGGGGCACCAGAGGGTTTCCTCCTCCTTTGACAGCCCTTGATGTATTTCAAGAGTGCAATCATACCACCCCACAGTTTTCTCTTCACCAAGCTGAACAAGCCCAGTTCCTTCAACCTCACCTATGTTTTGTTCTCCATACCTCTTACTATCCTCGTCGTCTGCTTATATCCTTAAAATGAGACACCCAGAGTTGCATGCAGTACTCTAGATGAGGCTTCACCAGTGCAGAATGTAGAGGGACTATTACTTCCCTGAACTTAGCAACTATGCTTCTTTTAATGCAGGCAAAAATACGGCTTGCTTATGTTCAACTTACAATCAACAATAACCCCAAGGTCCTTTTCACATGTAGTACTGCTAAGCCATGTATCCCCCATCTTATATCTGTGCATTTTAGCTTTTGTGGCCTAAATGTACAATTCTGCATTTGTCTCTACTGAATGTCATCAGATTAATTTCAGCCCAATATTCTAGTTCATCTAGATTCTGTTCCTATCTTCCAATGTGTTAGCTGCCCCTCTCATTTTTGTGTCACCTGTAAACCTGATAAGGATTCCCTTCACCCTGTCATTTAACTTACTAATGAAATGTTGAAGACTTAGGCCCTGGGATAGAACCCTGAGGCACTCCACTTGAGACCTCCTTCCAGTCTGAAGTGCGGCCACTGATGATGACTCTTTAAATATGGTTTTCCAACCAATTACGGAGCCATCTGACAGTGTTCCTAGGTATTCCACATTTAATCAGTTTGCTAAACAAAACATTATGGGAGCCCTTATAAAATGCTTTGCGGAAATCAAGATAAAGTATATCCACAGCATTCCTGCCATCTACTAAAATGGTGATCTGAGCAAAAGAAGACATTACGGTTAGTATAGCAGGATTTGCTCTTCTTTCTCTCCACAATAACTTGATTCTGAGGAGCAGAGGAGGTGGTCACATTTACTACGACCCTGGCTACCATTTTATATATGCTGGAAATCACAGGGTGAGTGAGTCTGGTAATATTACTGAAATTTATGTGGGAATCAAACTATTAAAAAGGGAAGAAGATAAGATTATAAAGGTTGGGGGAGGGAAAGCAAGAGAAGGCTTTTTGGTCAGGCAAGAATTTTTTCCCCAACAATCCATGTAACTGTTTCCTTCTCTCCCAAGCTCACAATAGAGACTGCAGTGGGGGTGGCAATACAATTTTGGATAGGAAATTCATAGTTCTTTCTGGGAAGGCTTTACTGTAGCCATTCAATTTAAACTTAACTATCAATTGAACATCAGATAAGCTACCCATTCCAACTTAATAAGAGTTTTGAGCTTACTAATGGTTAATTAAACTGTTAGCCCATATCTACTAACTTTCCCATCTCCAGTCCATAATAGCGCAGCTGAGTGACCTGCTCAAAGTACAGGACCAGCCAAAGATACAAAGACCACCTAATAATAACTGTGGAACTTTTGTCTTTATTCAGAATGTCATTCATCTTTTCACTTTGGTGGAAAGAGGCCATTGTGTTATTAAAAAAGGAGGACATATACCTACTCACTGTACCTGCCACTGTCTCTAACCCATAATAGGTCATATTTTTCAATGTGCAGATTTGCTTTTCACACAAAATGCCCTCTGGTGGAAAATTCTAACAAGTTCTTACTCTTACTTTCTCTCACAAGAGATGCCAATATTGAAACAAGATACTTAACAGGTTACAAGATGGAGCAACAATACAGCCACAGATAGCAGCCAATATTATACAACATGTTGCCCTCATGGATACTGGATGCAGAATACATGTGTTTTGCGTGGCCTCAATAATGCAGCTGGGCAAAAGCTGTTTCAATAGTGTTGTAGTTATATTCTTGAATTTGATATAGGTTCCCCACTATTTTTGATTAAGATGGCATAGTAGAAAGCTTTCATGTACTTTGGCCACTCTGCCAAAAGTACAGTTGTCAGCATGAACCGTTCAAAGTATTAGCTAAGTTAATCTTGGGATCATTTCTGGAATCAATGCAAATTGAAGGCTGCTGAACTTGGTAATATGCTAAAGTTGTTTGGAGCATGACTGATCATCATTTGGTTCTAGAACAGAAGCAAGTACACTGCAGAGCCCAGAGAGTTCCACCACACCATTTTAACACCCTCCAGGATTCTAGCAGGTAGCAAATACGCAGAGTATTTCAACTATGCATGTCCTTTTTTTTTAACAGCTAAAATGGGAAGAAGGTTGGCCAAAAAATTGGGAGAACTTTTAGGGTCTTTTGGGTGTCATATGGTGTCCAAAGGGGTGCATGTTGTCTATAGTTGACATTTCTATCCCAGTCTAGAAAATTCTGTACTGAACAATTAGTTCCCTTATCCCGATGGCAGTAGGTGTTACATTACTGGATGTAATGAAGTAGATAAATGATCTCAACCAGAATAAGCTGCCTCTTCTAGAACTTATCACCTCATCACCATACCCACAAGGTTTGGATTTCTATTGCTATTCACACATACAGCTTGCTCGCGAAGACACAAAGACACTGACAAACAGACTTAAATCTATAAAAGCTTATGCTACCAATTTCTTTCTCTCAGTTACTCTCAAAGTTACTATAAGCTGCAAGGAGTAAAGGAAAGGGAACATTGATTCCAGCAAAATGGAGAAGAACAGGTTGCTTACCTGTAACTGTGGTTCTTCAAATGGTCATCTGTGCCCTCACACAATGGGACTCTTTGCACAAGCGCAGTAGCATTTCGGAAAGTTCCAGAGTTGAGCAGCTTGGTGGGAACCTCTCCCCGACTCAGTACTGAGCATGCTCAGTCCCACCAAGCTAACAGTCTTCCCTCAGTTTCGAAGTCCACCGAGGAAGGGACCTGAAAGAGGGGAGGCTGGGATGGTGTGTGTGAGGGCACAGGTAACCACTCAAAGAACCGAAGTTACAGGTAAGCAATCTGTTCTTCTTCTTCGTGGTCTCTGTGCCTCACACAATGGGAGATTAAGTAGCTTACCACTGGACGGCAGGCCAGGTCCTAGACAAAAGAAGACAGCACTGCACAACTAAAGCGGGCATCACGTCGGGCTCTGCAATCAAGACAGTAGTGGTGGATGAATGTCAAAAGTTGCGACCATGTAGCCACCCAACAAAGTTCCTGCAGATCAACTCCTTTGAGGAGAGCTGCCAAAGAAGCCACAGCCCTGGTAGAGTGGGTGTGAAGCAGAGACAGAGGTGGTTGTCTGGCGAGTTCATAGGCAAGGTGAATCGTCTGAACAACCCACTTAGAAAAACGTTGAGTGGAGACTTTATAACCTTTCTGATATCCACCATAACAAACAAAAAGGTGGGGTATGAGACGAAAGGTCGAAGTTCATTGCAAATAGAAAGCTAGCACCTGGCACGCATCAAGTGAGTGGAGAGAATGCTCAAGAGGCGAAGATGATTCAGGATAGAAAGTTGGTAGAATAATATCCTGGTTCAGGTGGAAGTTGGAGATGACTTTAGGGAGAAAGGAAGGGTCTGGGTGTAGGATCACCTTGTCTCTATGAAAAACCAAGAAGGGTTTGTCTTAGCATAGCGCAGTCAGTTCCCCCACCTTTCTAGCTGATGTAACAGTGACTAAGAAGAACAGGTTGCTTACCTGTAACTGTGGTTCTTCGAGTGGTCATCTGTGCCATCATACACTAGGAGCTTTAGCGCCTGCGCGGTAGCGTTCGGAAACTTCTAGAGCTTGTTCGCTTGGCGGGAACCCCTCCCCCACGCCGGTACTGCGCATGCTCCTCCCGCCGAGCAACGGTCTCTCCTCAGTTCTGTTGTCCGCCGTAGAACCTACAGGGACCTTAGAAAGAGGGGAGGAAGGGCGGGTGTGTATGATGGCACAGATGACCACTCGAAGAACCACAGTTACAGGTAAGCAACCTGTTCTTCTTCTTCGTGGTCTCTGTGCCTTCATACACTAGGAGACTGTGTAGCTTACCGGTCGGACGGCGGGTCAGGTCCTACAGCACGGAAGCCAACACCTCACGTCCAAACCGGGCATCTCTGCGCGACCGGCAGTCGAGCCTGTAGTGGCGCACGAAGGTCGATGGTTGGGACCAGGTCGCCACACGGCAGAGTTCATGCAGGTCAACTCCTCGCAGGAGGGCCGCAGAAGTAGCCACCGCTCTGGTGGAGTGGGCTCGAAGCAGGACTGGCGGAGGCTTCCTCGCGAGCTCATACGCCAGTTCAATAGTCCTCACCACCCACTTGGAGAAGCGCTGGGTGGACACTTTTAGGCCCTTCCGACGTCGCCCATAGCAAACAAAGAGATGCGGCGTCTGTCGGAAGGAAGCAGTCCTGTCCTTGTAGAAAGCCAATGCCCGACGCACATCCAGGGAGTGGAGGGACCGCTCCAACGGTGTCGTCGGGTTCGGGAAGAAGGCAGGCAGGATGATGTCCTGGTTGAGATGGAAACTGGACACCACCTTTGGCAGGAACGAGATGTCAGGTCTCAGGACCACCTTGTCCCTGTGGAAGACCGTGAAGGGCTCATCGGAACGAAGAGCCGTGATCTCACCCGCTCGCCTCGCTGAGGTCACCGCTACCAGGAAGGCAGTTTTCATTGTCAGGAGCCTGTCATCCGAGGTCGCCATCGGCTCGAAGGGCGGCTTCGTCAGCTGCGAGAGCACCAGCGAGAGGGACCACGGCGGTAGCGGCGGCGATACCGGCGGGTAGAGATGATGAAGTCCTTTCAGGAACCGCTTAACGGTATCGTTCCTGAAGAAGGCCGAGGCAGCAGATCGTGGCGGTTGGTATGCCACGATCGCGGAGAGATACACCTTCAGGGATGGAAACGCCAGGTCCTGTTGCCGGAGGTGCAGGAGGAAGTGCAGGACGGTCGAGAGCCCCGCGGGCGATACCGGCTCACTCCTCTCGTTAGCGAAGGTCAGGAAGCGTCGCCACTTGTATTGATAGTTGCGACGGGTGGATTCCTTCCTGGCCGCGACGAGGACGGTACCGAGCACGGGATCGTCTAGTGCGATATCCTCCAGGCATGGAGGGCCAGGCGTGGCAGGTCCGGATGGAGGACTCGGCCGCCGGAGTGGGAGAGCAGGTCCGGTGTCGATGGCAACCGGAGCAGGTCGTCTCGTGCGGCTTGTAGCAGGGGTGCGAACCAATGTTGCCTCGGCCAGTACGGGGCTACCAGGATCGCGTCGGCTCGGTCGGCGAGGATCTTCGATATCGTCCGGCCGAGCAGCGGGAACGGCGGGAACGCGTAGAGGAGTTCCCCGGTCCACGGAAACTGGAAAGCGTCCCCGATGGAGGCACGATCGTGGCCCGCTCTGGAACAGAATCGGCGACACTTCGCGTTTTCCCTGGTCGCGAAGAGGTCGATCGATGGTTCGCCCCAGCGGTCCCGAATCAGTCTGAACGCCTCTCCGGAGAGAGACCATTCGTGATGGGATGAGGTGTCCCTGCTGAGGGCGTCTGCCGTGGTGTTCTCCTGCCCGGCCAGGTGAACCGCCACGGGATGCGTGTGCAGGCGAATGCACCATTCCCACAGGTCGAGCGCGATGTCGAGCAGGGTCGTGGAATGAGTCCCACCTTGTCTGTTGAGGTAGCAGACGGCGGTGGTGTTGTCCGTCAGAATCAGGACCGTGCGCCCCGCCACGGCATGGCGGAACGCCCGTAGGGCTTTCCAGACGGCGAGCAGCTCCAGCGCGTTGATATGGAGAGCGGTCTCGTCGTCGGTCCATCTGTCGCGGACTCTGAGATCGCCGCAGTGGGCACCCCATCCATACAGGGAGGCGTCGGTCGTTACCGTCACCTTCGGTGTCGGCTGTTGGAAAGGCATCCCTGACATGAGATTGCATCGCGACTGCCACCATCGGAGGGATGAGCGGACGTCTCCCGGCAGCTGCAGTCGGAGTGTCTGTTCGTCTCGCAGGGGGTCGAATATGCGGACGAACCAGTGTTGAAGAGGTCTTGCTCTCAGCCTGGCGAGATATGTCACAGCGGTCGTCGCAGCCATGTAGCCCAAGAGCTGCTGGACGCTTCTCGCAGATAACGTCGGGGCCGTACGAGCGTGAGCGGCGGCCCGGATCAAGGTTTGTGCTCGAGACTCTGGTAGGTACGCCCTGGCGGAGGTCGAGTCGAGCGTCGCCCCGATGAAGTCCAAGATCCTCGCCGGCTCGAGGTGGGACTTCTTCGGATTCACTCGTAGACCAAGGCGGGTCAGGAGTGACAACGTCATGTGGACGTCGTGGTAAAGTCTCTGCTTGCAGGACGCCACCAACAGCCAATCGTCGAGGTAGGGGAAGACGGAAACGCCCTTCGTCCGCAGGTAGGATACCACCGGGGCCATGCACTTGGTGAAGACCCTTGGGGCAGTCGAGAGTCCGAACGGCAGCACCTTGTACTGGTAACAGGTGTCGTCGACTGCGAAGCGGAGGTACCGTCTGTGTTGCGGGCGAATGGCGATATGGAAGTATGCGTCTCGGAGATCGATGGAGGCGAACCAGTCCCCTCGATGTAAGAAGGGTAGGATCGACGGTATCGTGACCATCTTGAACCTTTTGGGGCGGATGTAGTAGTTCACCCCTCTGAGGTCTAGGATCGGCCGGAGGGTACCGTCGGCTTTCGGTACCGTGAAGTACCTGGAGAAGAAGCCGGTGGTCTTGGCCTCTTGCGGGAGCCGCTCGATCGCCCCTTTCTGGAGGAGGGATTGGATCTCTTCCAGGAGGGCCGGACTCGACGGCGTGGAGTAGTAAACGCCGCGAGGAGGAATATCGAGAAACTCGATGGCGTAGCCAAGACGGACGATGGAAAGCACCCAAGAGTCCGTAGTGACATACTGCCACTCCGCTAGGTGTCGAGCGAGAGTCGGTCGGTCTCCGAGCGCTGATGGTAGGCTGAAGAGTGGGTATTGGTGGGTCCTGCCAGGCACGTCAAAACCGAGACTTTGTCTCGGAGGAGGACTTCTTCGACGAAGCCGGGCGCCGCCTAATCGTGCGTCTGGCCGATGAGCCGGAGGACGGTCTCGACTGTCCAGACTGGGCCGAACGCTGGAACGACGAGGTGGAGGATCGTCGCCAGGATGGGCGGAAGGTGGAGGCCCTACGGGCCTGCGTGGCCGGCTGCAGCCCGATCTTTTTTGCGGTCAGTCTTGCCTTGACAAGATTGTCCAAAGCTTCGTCTGTGGACGAATTGAATAGGCCTTCACCGTCGAAGGGGAGATCTTCAATCCTCCTTCTGGTGTCCTCCTGGATGTCGGCCGGTCGCAGCCAAGCATGGCGGCGGAGGCCGACGGATCCCGCCATGACCCGGGAGGCGATCTCCACTGCGTGCCGGGAGGAGGCCATCTGGTGCCGAGCGATGGAGATAGCCTCATTGAAGATCACGGAGGAGGCTTGGCGGATGTCCTCCGGTACCGCCTCCATCGCCGGTTGCAGGCGATCGAGCACTTTTTTCAGGTATGCCGCGAGGCAAGCCTGAGTGTTGGACAGCCTGATCTGCAAGGAGGCAGCTGAATAGAACCTCCTTGCGTAGGCGTCCAACTTCCTGCCCTCCTTGTCCGGCGGGGTGGTGTGTTGCCTGCCGGAGCCCTTTGTCTGTGCCGACTCGACGACCACAGAGTTCGGTACAGGGTGATTAAAGAGATAACCGGCGTTATCCTTCTGCACCCTGTAGAGGTGTTCTAACCGCTGCGGTATCGGCTGAGCCGAGGCCGGTCTATCCCAGGCGGCCTTCACCAGTCTGGATACCCGGGGCAGGAGAGGCAGCGGGGTCGTGGAAGGTCGCTTCTCCTCGAAGACGGAGAAGGCTGGATCGTCGTCGTCCGGCTCCGCATCGGCGATCTTAAGGCTGAGGGTAGTGGCCATGCGGAGCAGCATCGCAGAGAACTGGTGGACGTCCTCTGGAGCAGAATCTGGGATCGGGTCCCCGAATCCCAGCGGAGGAGACTCCTGTGAGGCCGCCTCAGACACCTCTGACTCCGCGCTCGAGTCGTACGACTCCGAGCTCGGTGAGTCCTCTCGCCGCTCGCTTTCCGGCTCCTTCGTCGCCGCAGGTGTTGCCTTCCTAGGCTTTTCCGCAGCCGGGGCGGTGGTAGCAGCAGCGTCCCGCTTGGGATGGCTGACCACTGACTTCACCCTCTTGGTGGTGACCGGGGTAGTCTGGCAGGCTGACGTCGTCGTAGCCCGCTCAGTCACCACCGACTCCGTAGGGCGCGTCGCCGTTGCCGTGACCCTAGGAGGTGGCGATATCGCCCGATACCGTGGTGAAGGCTCCCTCGCCCTATGATATCGAGGAGAGGGAGAGCGGCTGAAGGAGCGGCGGTCCGACGGAGATCGGCTTCGGCGTCGACGGTACCGAGCCTCGTCCCCTCTAGGCGAGCGCGATTCGCGCTGTCGACGAGGTGACCGGGACCTCCGGAAGGTCTCCCAGCGACTCGGGCCACGATGGTACCGATCCCGGTACGATGGCGAATGCGACCGATAGGAGGCCGGGCGCTCTCTCCATTCAGATTCCCTCGCGTACCTGGCCACGTAGGACGCCGAGGTGTATCTGGAGGCAGACGAGCGAGGTTGTTCCTCTCTTGTCTCCCTCGGAGGCGGCGAGGCCACCGGACGCTCGGAAGAGCGGGACCGGGACCTAAAGGAGGTCGAACGCCGCTCCGGAGAAGCAGAGGGCTCTCTCTGCTGCAGGTCGGCCGACCTGCGACGGCTAAGAGGGCGGTGGCGCTCCTCCACCAGGGTTGGAGGGTCTGCCACAGGCGAGTCCGGGCGCTGTTGGGGAACGTCCTCAATCTCATCGTCCGAGAGATCGACGGACTCGCCTCGCCCTTTGGAAGGCTGCTGAGTAGGAGGAGGAGTAGGAGGTCGAACGTCCCCAGCCGGGGAGCGCTTCTTCTCCTTCTTCTTCTTCTCCTTCTCCTTGCCCTTGCCTCCGTCCGGAGCAGGGCGCTTTTTAGCAGGCGTCTCCGTAAGGGGAGCCTCAGCCTTCCTCGCCGTCGAGGATCCTTTTGCTGACTTGGCAGCCGCCGACAGCTTCGGGATCCTCGGTAGCGCCGAGATCGGCGTTTTCGCCGGTACCGAGCCCGATACCGACGAGGTGGACGGAACGGCAGCCGCCGATACCGTCGATGGCGTGGTCGTCTTCTTGTCGGCCATCTTGGAAGTGGAGGTCTCGTCTATCGCCCGCAGAGACTGTTCCCAACAATAAGATTTGAGTCTCGCGGAGCGGTTGCGGAGAGTTTGGGGAGTAAAATCCCGGCAAATTGGGCAAGTCCGGATGTTGTGGGACTCACCCAAACAGAAGAGACACTCCTTATGGCCGTCGTTGAGGGCAACCTTGCGGCCGCAGGACACGCACTTCTTAAAGAGCGCGGACATAAGACGAGGAACGCCAAACTCCGAAATCCAAAAAGACGAAAAACCGAAGGGGGAGTCCGAAAGAGAGGTCAAAGACAGTCCGAAAGTCCGTAAAACCGTGAAAAAACAGCAAGCCAAGCACAACGTGAGAGGAACAAACTGAAGAACCTTCCGTACGCGGCGGCGGACGAGAAAGAACTGAGGAGAGACCGTTGCTCGGCGGGAGGAGCATGCGCAGTACCGGCGTGGGGGAGGGGTTCCCGCCAAGCGAACAAGCTCTAGAAGTTTCCGAACGCTACCGCGCAGGCGCTAAAGCTCCTAGTGTATGAAGGCACAGAGACCACGAAGAAGAAGAAGATGGTTGTCAGGCGTGGCGAGATGAATGTTGGTACCGAGATGAATGGGGGTAGTAATATCCTGAAGGAGAGTGCGATGGAGAGCGAGAGCGTCGAGGCTGATATGGGGACCAGTAGTGAACGTCAAGGTGGTATCGGTTGCGACAAGCTGGCAAATAAGAGTAGTACAAGCTGGGCTGCTCTCCCCAAAGATGCTCACAACTAACGGGCTATGTAAGATGCCGATGAAAATGATGAGTCCACTCTGGCTGATGCAGCATCATGAGCACCATGGTATCCGTGATCATGACAGCAAGGCGATCTACCTCTATCACCACGTCCTGGAGAGCGACCCACGCCTGGTTGAGGCAAGGCTCGGGAAGTAGCCTGAGGAGCATCTGATACAGGCGGATGGTCTATCTCAGGGCAGCCAGAAGACACAGCCAGAGGAAGTGGAGTTTGAGAAGGCTTCTTTCCAGGCTGGCCCAAGGTAACGGGCGGAGAAACAGTTGGGATAGGCCGACGGTCGGAGTCCAATGCAAGGTCGATAGTAAGAGTGAGAAAATTGGCCTCTTCCATGGTGGCAGCCTGAGGTTGTGTCAGCAGAGGTGTCAGTAAAGGCCCAAGAGAGGTTGGTCGAGTAGCCAACGGATGGGCAACAGGTGAAGGAGAGCAGTGTTTCTTCTTCTTCTTTTTCTTCTTGGGAGTCAAAGAAGAAAGACACAATGAGACCCGTTTACACTATTGCCAAAGTAGGCACGGTGCGAGGCTGCCGGGTCGATGTCGGTTGTAAGCTGGAGGAGATGTCTCCAGAATTAGAAGAGGGTACCACTGGCATCCTCATGAGCTTTGGAATTCTCCGCAAGGAGGAGACAGGCGGCAAGGCTGATGGAGTCAATGTCAACACCGAGGGTGTTGGTACCAAGGATGAGGTCGATACCGATATGGTCGGAGTTGAAGATTTTGATGCTGAGGGACCTCGCAATGGCCGTGTTGACACTGAGGTGGTAAAAATAGCCCTACTGGAAGCCACCTGATCTTTCAATCGAAGAGCCTGCTCCCAGCAATAAGACTTCAAATGAGAGGCCCTGTTCTTGAGCGTTTGCAAGGTGAAATCCTTGCAAATAGAATAGGCCCTAATGTTATGGCCCTCTCTGCACTCAGAGTGGGCGTCGGACAGCGAAACCTTGTGGCCACAAGTAATGCACAACTTAAAGAGAGAAGACATAAGAAGAAGGGGTCCTTACAGATTTTTCCTGGAAGGAGAAGAAAGCTACAGAAATCCGAAGAAAAGAACTGCTCAGCAGAGGAAACGTTCTGAGCTGCTAACTGGTTAGTGGACAAAAAGAAACTGAGGGAAGGCTATTAGCTTGGCAGGACTGAGCATGCTCAGTACTGAGTGGGGGAGGTCTTCCTGCCAAGCTGCTCAGCTTTGGAACTTTCCGAAACGCTACTGCGCATGTGCGAAGATTCCCACTGTGTGAGGCACAGAACCACAAAGAAGAAGTGTTATTATTTTGATGACAAACGAATAGTGTCAACTTCTTGGTAAACTGCTTGAGAAGAGAATGAGAGCAATCAGGCTATGGCCCCTAATATCTTGTTTATGATGTAGACCCAATAACCTAAATCTTCTCAGTCACCAAAGCCTGAGCACAAGGCATGTAATGTTCAGTACCAAGCAACAATGAATCAAATAAGACACCTGTCTTCTCCAGCAGTAGGACGAGCGATATCTGTGACTACATAAGGCTGTTGTTAACTGAGCAGGAGAATCTATGGTAATGAGATAGAATCAAATATGTAGTTTTAGCTCGTATTCTCCCCTTACAGATCAAGTGTGGTGATGAAATCTGCTTGAAGCCAGGTGTCTTCCAATGCAGACGAAAGATTTCCTACGCATCTACCATAGGCAGAAAAGCCAAGATGATGGAAGCTTTGGAATGGCATCAAAATTGATGAAGCTACTAAAATAGAGCAGAACCTGGTGGTACAAGTTATCATTTCCACCAATAAGCACTGTCATGGCATAGCCAGAATTGTTCCACAGTAGTTCCACAAAGGAGCCACCTTCAGAGCCAGAAACATTTAAAAGAACAGGAAAAACATCCTAGTGAGCATGAGATAACTTGAGAAGCAAACAGAAATGCAAGATACAAAATCAGAATAAACTACAAATAAAACAGGGTGAAAGGGAAGATTGTAAAAGGTCTAACTGATTCACTAGGAATAAGTGAAGCAAGAGTCTACTGGCAGTTCAACTTGCTTACTGAAGGCAAGTCAGGGCAACTGCTTAAAACAAAATCTACCTCTAGAAAGTTTCAAGGCATACTTTTACATAGGTATGAAACTGATTTTTCAAACTCCACACATAACATGAAAAAAAAAAGATTCTCAATATGCTTTTATCAATAAAAGCCTTTCAAATATAGATTAGACAAACAAAGCACTTCGAATTCTAACAGCCAAACTCTCCTTACAGTTTTACCTCATTCTACTGACTGATGTGAAGCTGGGCTACTAAAAGCATGAATTAAATTTAGACATCTGCAAGGGCACTTGCTGTATATCTTCCAGAAAATAAATCAGATACAACATTTAACTAATGACTCATATAACTAAGGTAATCACTTTAATACAGAAAAAAGTCCAGCTGTACACAGGGAAGAATTACATATTACTGCAAATTCAACATTATACCAGCAGAGGGGGTTTAGACTGTACCAAGGAGCTCCATTCAGCAACTTTATTAAATATACTTTCATATTTAGAATGATTAAGCACAAAGTAATGTGGCAAAGCTCACCAAACATCCATGCTGTGTGAATATATGTGACCACTCAAAGAAGAAAACAAAGTTGCTCACCTGTAATTGTTCTTCAAGAATGGTTCACATACATTCATAGTCCCTCCCACATCCCCTATAGAAGCTACCTCCAAGGATTTCTCTATCATTTATAAAACTTGACTTTCATTGTACTGCTGAAACTGGAAAATGCACTGTGAACAATGATTGGGGTTAGGATTGGATTTGGCCTCCAGGAGGTACTTCTCCACTATGATACAAGCACATTTCAGGGTGGCGAATGGGGTAAAGGAGAAGATGCCATGCCTTCACATTTCCAATTTCTATATATGGTAGTGAAAGCTGGACAGTGAAGATTGCTGTCCAGAAGAGAATGAATTTATTGGAAACATGATGCTGGAGGAGAATTCTACTGATACTATGGACAGCCAAAATGGGTTCTAGAGCAAATCAAGCCTGCTCTCTCCCTACAAGCCAGAATAACCAAACTGAGGCTATTGTACTTTGACCATATTGTGAGATGATATGATTCAGAAAAGTTGATGGTGCTTGGTAAAGTGGGAGGCAATATAAAAAGAGGAAGACCACTTTACAGATGGATTGATACAATCAAGGAAGCCACTGTCTTGAATCTGCAGGACCTGAGCAGTGCTAATGGTGACACGGTGTCTTGGAAACCTCTCACATAATCATAGAATCAGACAAAAAAAAATGGCCATCCAGTCCAACCCACTGCCATACAGAAATATACAATCAAAGTATTCTTAACAAATGGCTGTCCAGCCTCTGTTTAGAATCCTCCAAAGAAGAAGACTCCACCACTGTCTGAATCAGTGCATTCCTGTGTTGAACTGCTCTTACCATCAGGGAGTTCTTCCTAATGTTTAGGTGGAATCTCTTTTCCTGAAGTTTGAAGCCATTTCTCCATGTCCTAGTCTCTGGAGCAATGGAAAACAAACTTGTTCCATCTTCAATATGACATCCTTTCAAATATTTAAACATGGCTATCATGTCACCTCTTAACCTTCTCTTCTCCTGGCTAAACATGTCCAGCTTCCTAAGCTATTCCTCATAGGGCATGGTTTCCATGCCTTTACCATTTTGCTCACTCTCCTCTCCTCTCTCTTCCCTTCCTGGGCCACGTCTTCCAATTGGAAGGAGAGGAAAAAATAATAACTGTGCATCAAGGTCCTTCAGCTTCCTACCCAGAGCTTTGTAATCCCTTGTGATATCCCGAAGGCTATGTCTTGCAGTGTCAGTGGTTCTTACACAGATCAAGAGGAAGGGATAACGGTCAGTAGTTTGAATCTTGTCAGCTGCTCTGTTACATCATAAATTTTTGCCTCAGGGAAAAGTATACCTCGAGACATCCTGTCAGGTCCACAAACCACTGCTTTTGTTCCTCTCAGCAGGTAATCCACTACTATCTCCACATACATCGTTTGGGGTTTGACAGCAACCAGTCTATGTGCTGAATCTTTCAAGGTCACCTGCACTGCTGTTTTTGTTCCTTTTCCTCATCATCACTGATGATGGAGAGAGCTCCATACTGATTCTGTAACTCCAAACTCACAGACTGATCTCAGATTTTTCTGCTACTATGTGTGCCATATTCCTCCAAACGTCTACCTCCTGTGTTTGGAAACTGACTTCCCCCTCAAAGCATCTCCTGTATGTTCCACATCAAGGATAGTCTGTTCCACTCTGCCCAAGAAAACCTTGTGCTCCCTAATATGCTGAAGAGTAGATATGTGAGCCTCAAGGTGTTGGACCTTTTCTTACAACAGAGCAACCAACTTGTACACACTGGAGGTGCAGCTACCCGCATCCTCTGGGAAGGACACAAACATACCACAGCTGTTGCAGGTGACTGCAGTAGCTTCCTCACTATCCATATTCAGTAATCTTAAGTAGGCATTGAAACAGAACTCTGGGCTTCCCCTCAAAGCCATCCTTCCAAAAACCTATGCAAGACAAATCTTGGTCTTGCCTCTGTTAGCAGAGCTCCTGTTTGCCAAACTCCAGGGAATAGGGCTGCAGTTATATAGAGAGCTCGTGGCTGCTAGCTCCTCCCCCACCAAGTCTCTGACTTGATGAGTACTCTGAGCAGCATGGAGAGTAAACATGAGCAGAACAATCTTCATGCTACAAATGTTCACCTTCAGTGTTTGGAAAAATTGTTCCAAATGATACAAATGCAGGGAGATGGCAATGAATGCAGTCTCATCCTTCCCCTCATGTGATTTTAATTGGTTGGGAGACAAATACTTGAGTAAGACTTTTTTTGTCTTTGCTGATGCATCTTGCTGAACTGCTATTTTCAGTAAAATTTATCCTATGCCCTCAATATCAATCTGCCAGATAATTACAACTAATTTAGACTATCTGCATGGTTCTCAGTCATTAATCTGGAAATATATATTACTTCTCACTTATACTGCAACTTATTTACCATCTCCTTAACCATTTATAAATACTCTACAACACCTGCTACAAATGTTGTTTCTTTGCCAATATTAAATGATGGCATCTATGCCCAGAGGAAATTATACGCCTCTTTAACTTTTCTAAAACCCTGTGATTCAAAAATCAGAAAACTAGAATTTAACTTCTATACAGTAAGCCAATGAAGAAATGAAAACCAATTCCCTGGTTTTTTACATAGAATCATTCTGAGGAATTTAATTGAAACATTGGTGAATGAAGACACAGTATGGTACCTATTGCCCCTTAAGTACTAAACATTCCAGAAAGCAAAAACTTTGGACTGTGGAGCATACAAATAGTGTGTGTATGTGTGCGCGTGCGTGTCTGTCTGTCTGTCTGTTAAAGAGGGAAAGATAGAGAACTTACCATAGCAATAAATCGTCCAATGAAACAGAAATATGAAAGGTGATCTGGATTTATTGTTGATGCTGGATTTATCTGAAGGCAGTAGTTGCTCTTTCCAGCATATTCAAACAGGCAGTACATGGGATTCAGCACTTCATGGGAAAGCAAGAAGAACCATTCTCTACAAAAAAAAAAAAATAGTAGATTTTTAAAAACTGAAGTTACTGTTTCCAAGTATGAACAACAAACAGTGTAATACATAGCATTAGGTAAGGTTTCAGTCTCAGACATGTATGTAAAGGAAAGAAAGACTACTTCAAATACTTTTTACTACAGTTAGTCACCTAACTAAACCAAAAAAAATATTTTTAATTGAACAGTGTTTGCACATTGCCCATTACTGGGTGACTAGTTGCAGCAAATGTTCTCTACAGATTATGTAGGTTTCTTTTCCATCCATGGTAATACTTCTCTGCTACAGCACAAACAAGCACTGATACATAAAAAAAATTAATGCAAAGAATCTGATGTTTGAGATTCCTGAGATTGGATTTAGGGCAGTGCTGACTATAGAAAAGAAGGCAAAGAGGGGAACTGAGCTTAATGGAAGTGTTTCCTCTCACCCACTTTATCCCAAACAACTGTTTTGAAAGGTGAAACTGGAAACCTCCCCTCTGCTGTCAAAGAGAGTAGGGGAGACTGAACTAAGAAGAAGTTTTATGATGGTGGTTGGAAGAACTCAACTTTAATGTGGCTGCTGACATTGTTGCATTTCAAATTTCAAACGTCCCCACATTCCCCTGTGAATTTTCACTGACACTCCCTCTAGAACTTTTGGAAAGTATATTCTCCCAAGAAAATGGGGAGCCACTTGACAGCATAATCTCAATAATCTGCATATAATATAATCTAATAGCCAAAATAATCTATCTTTTCCCCTCCAAATTCTTTATAAAGGTAAATCAGCAAGGAAGATTTCCTGTGTGTGTGTGTGTGTGTGTGTGTGTGTGTGCGTGCGTTTTTAGCAAGACTCTGAATTTTTTTACCTCGCTAAGCCACCATAATCCAGTCCTTCTTCTCCTCTGAACATGACGTACAACCGTCTCCTTAAATCATAGGGCTTTAAAGCCATAATCTACACAAAGTATGGAATACAAATAAAAAGTAACCGTGATTAAAACAAGGTAAAATACTGATCACAGTGTTAGAAGTTATTAAATATATTAACCCCAATGTTGAAGTGATTTTCGCTATTTTAAATTGAACTATACCCAATCTAACCACTAAAAGTGTAATGGGCAGGGATAAATATGGCTATTTGCAACCACTCTACTACTTTTCTGGTACCATTTTACTTCTCTGTGTGCAGGTCAGCTATTTATGGATAATATAGTAAACTAGATGATGTAAGAACACTATCATACAAGGTGTTTCCACTCAGGCAACAATGCATGTTGTAGGCATGGTTTCTATATATATTTTTCTGTTTCTATATATTTACTTATCCGTTCAGAATAACTAGGCAATGTTTCCAGACTTTATACACCCACCACTGCATGGGTATTTTCTTTGTTCCTTGCAGGAAAGAGAGCAAGTGACCAAGCAACCGCAAACATACCATCTTTTCCTACACTGAGAGAGTCAATAAGCTACATTTGCAGTATAAGAGGCCACGTGAGACTCTTTGACCTGTAATGCGCAGCTTGTAGGAATATGTTGGCTGAACTCCTTTTTTGCATTATAGTTCATATGAAAGGTAAATCAAAAGTCGTCAAGCTTTATAATTATTTACTGGGTATGAACTGAAAGTCCATTGGATTAAAATGTAAGTTTAATGTTTATGGTGAATAATATATTCAAGAATTTAAATCCTAGTTTTAATGCTACATTTGAGTCAGGGATTAAGACAAATAAACATTGAGATAAATAAATATCATTAAAGATACTTGTTTTTAAGCCTTTTATTTTTATTTTTGGCAATCTCATTTAATATTAATAAAATATAAATTTGCATATTGTTCTTAAATATTTCTATAGTTCATTACTGTATTAAATATGCTTAGTATAGTTAGAACACTAATCAGTCATAATTTTAAAAACATTTGTTATATATATGTATACTTTGCGGAAGTATTTAAACTCACACAAACCAACAGTTTAAAAACTAGAAACTTGAATTAATATTATTAAACTAGAAACCTGAATTAATATTACTACATAATATTTATTACAAAATGCGCATGTAACAATAACAATATTTGTTTATGTCTTGCAGCGCTCAAGATTATCATATCTGGTTCTTACTTTCAGCAAGTTTGCCCATTCCTGTTCTAGAGGAAGCATCACTAAACTACTTGGGGAGTGATGTTTTTTCTTCCTGTCTCCACAGTGTGGAGAATATGTGAATATACCTTCATTGATGTATACCTAGAAAATCCACAAAAAGATTTTTGGGGGAGGAGAACAGCATGAACATTTAATTAAAAGTCCTCCAGTACTTTGGTCCAGATCTATACAAAACAACTACACAACTGTATTATACTGTAGTAAGTGAAGACTTATTAGGCCAAATTCAGGCTAGAATTGAGCATTTCCTGGACATTTCTTAGGCTAGATAAACTACTTGCTCCTAATGTGCTAGTAGAATATCAGAAATTAAAACTGTAGCATGGCTGAAAAGGTTTCAACAGTTTCAAACTAAGAAAGTTTTCTAGATCTATAATGAGCTGAAACATATTTGATTATGCAGTATTTTACTTTAGAGAGAGTTTCACAGTCTAAATATTGTATTACCTGTTGGAAAGAATCTTCAAACAAAGTTTGTCTGGATACATTAATCTTCACATGGCTTGGCAGAGCATTTGACTACAAACAGAAAGTGGATGATTAAACAAAAATGTAAAAAAATAGATGAAGCACAAAATAGAGTTTACAAAATGATTTGACTAGAATTAGGGTACCTGACATAAGTAGCGGAAATGAGCTAATTTCCACCTAAAGCTGCGTTCATAAGCAATCTGTGGTCCTTTATTTCTGCAAAGACACATATCTAAATTTATTATTATGAAAAATGACTAACATTTCACAGCAGTTTGCAAGCTTCATCATACTTTTTCAGCTTGAGAAACACGGAGAAGACTCTTGCATGCCCACTTCATCTCTGGCTCAGTTTTAAATTCTGTCATCTAATTCTTAAGAAGTCATATCTCATAAGATGTAGCCTATAAAACAGACTCATCAGATGTGCAGCTCCTTCTAGCAGAACTGCATAACTATTGAGCCAACTATATTAAAGACATCTATAAAGATGAATATTAAAATATCCATTAAAATCTCACTTACACAGAGGATTTACCAGTACGAGGATCATTGAAGGTAGTTGTTCGTGTATTATGGTCAACAAAATATCGTACACCTTCCCTAGTGTATCTGATTTCCCAGCCCTCAGGAAGGGGGTCCTCATTTTGTAAGCTGAAAAGTTAAATACAAGTTATTTATTTATTTAAAAAAAACCCAGTGAATTTACTTTTGGTTTAGTCTTATTTAATGAATACATATATAAACCCACCCTTGAGTCCGTGGATCTTCCCACTGTGTTGTCTTTGTGTTGTGATTTACAAAATACACTCTATCATTTGAATCAACTCTCCTTTCTGCAATAAAAATTAATAATGTAAAATGAAACTTAATTGTCCATAGGTGTTTGTTTCATATAACTATTTATATTTCTCACCCCAGCCTGGTGGTAAAGGACCAAGTGGATCATTTTCAGCAGTCAGCATTGAAGCCTAGGAAAGATAAGAAATAAACATAATAGCTTGAGGTTTTGGGGTGGAGGTAATTATAATGCAAACAAAAGAAAAATCCCTGGAAGTACTATTTCTGTAAGTATTTTATCAGTTATTATTAACTATGGCACATCCTATGTTTAAATGCTTTCCCATTATCCCTTCTACCATATCATTTTTTCTTTGTGATTGCCAAATTGGCTTATTTCTTCCCCCATTTATCAATTTAGATGAACACATGATGGCTGATTGATAGCACTAGTCTCTCTGTAATCTGTTTTTACAGAGAAGGCAGGCAGATGAACAAGAAGCTTTCAAGTGGAAAAAAAGTGGCAATCTTCCTGCCAAATGAATCATCCTCTCTATTAGCATGGCTATTGATAGCCTATTGGAATTCACCTTGGATACTACAATGCTCACAGTGGTGCATACTTAACATAAACAGGCGAAATCTGGACTGTATGAATGTGAGTGAGTGGACAGTTGGTCTTTTCACTTTCTAGAAAGCTTTGTGGATCTCTGCAATAGAATAACATTGCCTCAGTAGGATGAGCAATGATTCTCTGATCTCCCAATGAACAGCATCTACTGGAAGTTGGGCTGGAGGCAATGCATTCCAAAGTAGATTAAAGAAACACTGAATTCCATATATGGTCCTCCCTCCATATTCATGGGTTTCACCTTTGCAAATCTGATTATCTGTGAGGTATGCAAGCCTCACCCACATTCTCCGCCTCCCTTGCCTTTTGTCCCGGCACACCTGCCTTCCTTCTCCACACTTAGGCAAAAGGCAAGGGAATGGGATGGGCAAGCACTGTGCATGGGGAAGGAAGACATGCTCATGGCTTTCCCATTCCATTCCCTTGCTCTGGATGTAGAGAATGTGCACCAAGACAAAAGGCAAAGGAATGGGAAGAAGGAACACCACATGAAGAAGGGAGGTACACATGTGTCTTCCTCGCCCATTCCCTTGTGATTTGCCCAGGCACAGAGAAGGAAAACATGTGCTTCAGGGAAAAATGAAAGGGAATAGGAGGGGGATCATGGGAGGAGTTAGTCACATTTTTTCCACTTTCACAAGGGTTCTATACCCCAAACCCTCACAAAATTGGGAGGGGCCGCTGTATTCTTAGCTGTAGAGTTTTCTTTGTATAACACATTATCTTTATATAACACATTATTTAACCTAGAAGCTAGTTTTAAATAATTTAGAACTGTCTGTAAGACCGCACAACAGAGGCTAGACTGCTCTGATTTTTCTGCAACGTCCACTTCAGTGCAAAGCTAACACAAAGCATGGATCTTCTGTTGGATAACAAACTACTCAGGATTGATTCTCTGATACATTGGGGGTCCAAGTCAGATTCTGTTATATTTCTATCGTGAATGCAAAAAAATACCACGTAACAGCAGAAACTATGATCTGCATGCTAGTTTCTAATTGTGGTTTCAAAGTTAGCTTTGACTTTGCATTGAGATAAGTGATTATCAAACTGGGTGAATATATATAACAAAAAGATGAGAAAAAAAGATGAGAAAAAGAATTAACTTTATAACTTGTAAATTTACCGAATAGAGGTATCGTTGATTAAACTGTTGCATTGCTCCTTGCAACTGGTTTCGCTGAGATTGCCACTGTTCAAAGTTCCTGACAGATTCCATTGTTGGTCGTTGCCATGTTGTTGTTCGTGTATTATGGTCCACGTAGTAAACCCTTCCACGATCATCAACCCTTCTTTCCCACCTAGGAAACAGATGTCAGCATTGGAAGCTATTTTCTTTCCTGCCTGATTGCAAAAATAATTTACTATGTGCAACTAGGCTACAAACATTTACCTAGGAGTGAGTCCTATCACAGCCAATGGGACTTATTTCTGCATAATTTATGGAAGTGCAACAAATTTTTATATGTTCTTTAACCTTACAAATCTAAGTTTCCCAAATATTTCACATTATACTATAAATTTTTTGTTTAAAAAAATGAGAAAACGTCCTAAATAGGTCTCATTTTTTGAAAATGTTCAAATTAGTGAAATGCACACTAAACCTAAGAATCTGTTTACAAGCTGTACTATCTCCAGTAAAAGTAACATATCAGCACAGTTGAATGTTTGCTTCTGCTAGTACTAACATCAGTTTTGAAAGCTGATACCATGCAGTTGCCTTTAAAAAAAAAGCCTAATATATGTAGCTGAAATAAATACTTACTCATCTCCTTAGTTTCATCTGGGTGCCAAATGTTGATATGCAAACTCATCAGAGCAGGGACTTGTTTCTCTCATATTTTGAATACAGCAAAATGCACATTGATGGCCACTTATCACACAAAAATCTAGCTATTTTTCTAGATGTGTGCTGTTAACTGCAGACCTAACCCTGAACCACCAAATAAGAATAAACTGCCTTTCTTGGAAGTTTTCAGGGAAAGCAATTCAGCTTTTAAATAGAACCACTCCTCTGACTATTTAACATAAAAATACCTGTTTCTTAAAACTAACAATGGACTTCCAACTACTTCCAGGTTCCCCCACCCACCCACTTTTTTTTTCAACAGTTTTGGCAGTCTATGAGGCCTTTGTAGGATCCCAAAGAGAGAAGAATATTCTTCCTTCACTGGCAAGGAGTGAAGGTCAACAAGTATGCCCCAAAACAAACTAACTTTCAGCATGAACTAGATCAGAACAATCTCAATTTTTCTTTAGTGAATAAGATGGAGAGCACGTTTTATAAAGACAGGTCCTGAAATTTCAAAATTATTTTCTATATTTAGACTTCCTTAATCATTTCTGATATCCATGCCAGCATACAAATGGTTTTTAAAGGAAAACATCATTATAATATCTTTAAGATGCAAATCAAGCAATTAAAAACAATAATCTGCTTTGGTTTGGATCATAAGATATTTTAAGACAACAAGAGGAAAGTTTCTTATCACCCTATGAGCTACCACACAAGTCTATATTGAACAATGTGGGACATGAGAGAGAGGGATTATTACAAAACTTTGCAGACCTCTGCCTGATGTGGGGCATTTCCTTCTTTCACCAGCAAGTCCTCATGTCCTATACTGCTTATCAAAAGGGTCCACTTTCCCTTCAAAGTGCATAAGTATCTACAGGATGGAGAAGGGGAAGGACAACTCTCATCCCAACCTTAAGAGGATGATAATCCAGGGCTCTAACTCTTTAAAATTAAAAAGCACAATTTTTTCTAAATGGTAAATATGTACTGCCATTTTAAAATTTATGCTTCTAAAAAATCTTGTTAAATATGCTAAAAATGAGGTGATTATTTTGAACAGAAATTGCACAAAAAGTTAAACAATTTCTATAAATCCAGAGCAGTAGCAACATTTTCTTATTTATGCATTTAATTAGCAAAAGCAGATTTCAATGCTTGCAGTAATATAGTCAAACGGATATAGAATTTATTACCCTGGTGGTAGAGGCTGAGGCCTTTCCCATGTTGTCGTCCTTGTATTGTGATCAACATAATAAGTTCTACCATGAGGATCCTTTCTCTGTTCCCATCTATAAAAAAAAAAATAGAGGGAACAAAGCAAAACAACATTAACAAAACCAAATGTTGTTACTTGCTGAAATATACCCATTAGTAAACTTACAAAGTTCATCATTTAAGTTTGCTATTTTTATACTTATGTCTGATAGGGGAAAAAACTGCAAAGAGAAACATTAACATTGTCGTTCTGTTTCGTTGGGTTTTGTTTTTTTCAGAAATTATAAATTAAAATTTTACCAGGAGTAAGCAGTTTTGACTACTAAGTAGAAACACTGATCCAACTAAGCAATACAAAGAGAGACTAAAGGCAGAGATACCTCTCATTCATGACTGTAGCTCTCAGCATATCTGTCTCTACAATGAGGACAATGTAATAGCATATATACAATATTACTCATATTCCAGTCATACTAGAAGACATAACAACCAATTGTGGACATCCGGGATACTGACAACATTCTGGTTATTCTCATAAAATGCTTGCCATGCCTTAGAGCACAAGTAAAAGGCAAAAGCAGTGTCTAAGTTCCAAAACAGAATACCACCTTTCTTACATAAACACACACACAAATACACAAATACACATGCACTCACCATTTCACACACACACAAAAGAGGCAAGCACACATACCACATAATCCCAATCACTACCACAGGAAAAAAAACACATATGCAGAGAGAGAGAGATTGAGAGAGAAAGAGAGTTCAAGCAAAATGTATCCACCGGTCTAGTTTGTAGAAACCAGGCTAACACCTTCCTCCTCATTCCCAACCCCTCTGAGAACCCCGAAGTATCCTGTTTTCTTCAGAGGGAAGCAGTTAGGCATACTTCAAAAATTATTTTTAAAATGCTGGGCTGCAACCACCCAAGGTTTTAATTTTCTAAGTATGGTTCTGAGCATCTTTGCATGCTTACATAAATAAAGATGCTAGCTGCCAACCATGTACCCAGAGGCATGTCAGCCATCCAATTAAAAAACTTAATTTAAAAACATGAAATGAATTTTTTTAAAAAATCAGGAAAGGCAAGAATATCTTGGTTTATCAAGGGAGGTATCTATGGGCATAACAGAGCCAATAGGAACTAAATTCAGGTGCCTAGCTAAACACTAGTCAAATTTCCACATCTAATATCCCCAGGTAGTTAATATTTTTTATAAAGTGGATGAAAACAAAGCTCACATACCCTGGGGGTAAAGGTTCTATGTTGGTACTAGCAGGCTGCTGTCTTACGGCTTCCCCAGATACATTTGAGGATTCCCTTGGTTTTGCTGCTTCTGTAGCTGCATTGCTTCGGGCACTAGAAGATGGAGAATCTGTGGGAGCAACAGTTTCAGGTCCAGGAGATACACTGGTGGGAGCTATAGAAGTGCTGTTTTCAGAGTTACTAGCGGTAGCTTCTGTTCCTAAAGGAGGTTCTATAGTAGTAGAAGTAGCAGTGCAATCTACAGACATGGATGCTTCTGTAGAATCCATAGGCGTTTCAGAGGCTGAATGATTATCAGCTTCCATCATAGATGACTCACAATTAACTGTAGAGGGGGGGAAAAAACATTTTGTTTTGACAAAGAATTAGATGAAGCAAGCTTCTTCAATGTAAAGATTACTCAAAGAAAATATAACACTCTGTTATGAGAGAGATTCTCTTACAGATCAGTAACTGGTTGAAAAGCAGGAAGCAGGAAGTGGTTCTAAACAGACAATCGTCACAATGGAGTGATGTAAACAGTAGGGACTCCCAAGGAACTGTATCAGTGTAAAACATTATGCATGGTGAGGACTAAGTGGATAGGGAGATGTTTTAATTTCCCCCTAATAATACTAGAAGTTGCGGTTCCCCCAATAAAGATACACAGTAGGAGATTGCAATTACTTCTTCACACAGGACATAGGTAAATCATGCAGTTCAGTAACGTAAAATGCAGTAGACCTTTTGTTTGCTTCACAGTATTATTGCCTTCCATCAGCCATCTCTTTTGGTGCTTTAATATCTGTGATTGTAACATTCCATGACAATCACCCTTTTGCCCTGGCAAACTAATGATGGCATTAGTTTTTAATCTATAACTTACATCATTTAAATGTTCTTGGAAGCCACACAAATGAGCATTGCCATAGTGAATGTGGCACTTTCCTCTAGTGATGATGAGCAAAACACTGTCTGCCTAGGTCTGAAGCTACAGAGTTAAATAAGGATAATTCTAGTAGCTTTCCACAAGCTCTGCCACCCTCCCCCATTGTGATGAAAGCTTGCACAGCAGTGTTCAGAAGCACATTCCCCAATTCCTTGTTGCAGGAGAAAGAAATAAAAAGCAAGGATCCTCTAGCCACTTTCCAGCAGTGGAACTCTGCCCCAGTGCCAAGCATCAGATGAAGGCCACAGGATCTTAGGGAATTGCAGCATGGTAATGGAGCTCAGTGCTGTGTCTATCATATACTCTGTCACACACAGCTCCGACCTCCAGTCAGAGGTCTCAACATTTTGAAATATACTTATTTGTCTGTGTACAGCTTACTGTGAAAACAGAAACAAAATATATCTAGTGACTCATGGATTGCTCCAGCTTGTCTTTTTTGTCTCTTTTAACAAAATAAAGTTGCTTTTACTGTTGAAAATCACATTTCAACATTTTATCTAACAATTCTTCAATAATACGTTTTTTCCTTGTTCCCAGTATATAACATATGTGATTCTTATAGGTATACATCAAATAAAATAGCAAGAAACTGAATTTTATAATCTAAAGTATTTTGTATTTCAGGGACATTTTTGTCAGTATATGTATTTTACACTTGTGTTCTTTTTTTAATTTATATGACATGTCATTTAGTGTACGTGGCACTATATGACAACATACTGTATTATAATATGGCATTCTCCCCCTTCCACTGGATATACATAAATGTACAATATAAATTATATTTTTAATCTATTCATTTGGGGAAGTTATACACTTAATTTTATCATTCTTTGATTATAGTACCTTTGTAAAAAATACATATAACACTAATGAAGGGCAAAGTTGTTTCACTGATATACAGCCCTCCTTCCACATTTGCAGGTTTGACCTTTGCAAATTTGATTATTCACAAGCTGTGCGTGCCTCTCCCTCATTCTCCTCCTCCCATTCCCTTACAAATTGAATGTAAGGGAACAGGAAGGGGAACACCACACAGAGCAGGAAAGGAGATTCCACTTGAATCTCAGGAAGAACTTCCTGACAGTCAGAGCTGTCCGGCAGTGGAATATGCTGCCTCGGAGTATGGTAGAGTCTCCTTCTTTGGAGATTTTTAAGCAGAGGCTGGATGGCCATCTGTTGGGAATGCTTTGATGTGTATTCCTGCATAGCAGGGAGTTGGACTGGATGGCCCCTGTGGTCTCTTCCAATTCTATGATTCTGTGATGATGCATACCTGCCTCCCTACCCATCCTGACATTCCCCTGCCATTTGCCTGGGCAAGGAGAACATGCACTGAGGCAAAGGGAAAGGGAGGAGGGAGCACTATGTAGAGAAGGAAGGTACACATGTGCCTCCCTCCCCATTCCCATGCCCTCTGACCTGGTATGGAGAAAGAAGGCATGTGTGTCAGGGCAAAAGGCAAGGGAATGGGAGGGCGGAGCCCCAGAAGGGAATAGGAGGGGAATGCACAGGGGGGAGTTATTCATGTTTTTTCCACTTTTGTGAGGGTTCTGTGCCCTGAACCCTCATCAAATTGATGGGACCACTATAATCTAAAGGCAGTATATATATTCACTTACTATCACTTTGCTTTTAAATGAATATGAGTACTTCCTCTCCAGGCTCTAAACAAACTGCCACAATCAAAAGATTTCAAGACTAGAAGAAGTGGTTTAGAATGTTACGAATAAAAGTATCAGAGGAAGAATTAAAAGAGTGGCAAAAGTTATTAAATAATTTTTGTAACGGTTATAAGAGAGCGAGGATTAATAAGAAATATTGGTATAGAAGTCAAAAAGAAGGTGGCCTGGGACTTCCAAATTTAAAATGGTATTGCTACGCAAATCAACTGAGGTATATTATAGATGGAGTTTCAGGAAAAGGTGATTTAGAATGGTTAGAGATAGAAGATATGAATATTGAGATGAAATTGGAAAATATATTTTTTAGGAATATTTCAAAGAAAGAAATAGAAAAGATAGAAAATTCCTTTATAAAAAATATAATAGAAATATGGAAGAAAAACAAAAGAAAATTGTTACCGAATATATCAACATGAACTCCGATAGTAATGATGGAAAAATTTCCAATAAATTTAAGAGAAATAATAGAAAAAGAAATAAAAAAACAAAAAATATATAGATTAAAAGATTGGATGAAAATAATGATTAATAAAGATAGAATGAAAGAGAGATTGCAGGAAACTAAAATATCTTGGTTGAATTATATACAATTAGAGCAATGGACAAAGAGTATGAAAAGATATGCTAAGGATTTTAAAGAATATACTAAATTTGAACAAATTATTATTCAAAGAGAAAATATGCAAGAAAATGAAATATTAAAGGGTATTACAAGTGAAATATATAAAATATTGGTAAAAGAACAAGAAGAGGATTATCTCAGAAAAATGTGGGAGGAAGAGACATCGCAAAATATAGATATACAAGAATGGAGAAAAATTTGGAAACAGCGTCATTTAAAAAAATTATCTATAAGAATAAAAGAGAATTATTATAAAATAGTTTGGAAATGGTATTTGACTCCAGTAAAATTAAACCAGATAGATGAGAAATATTCAAGATTATGCTGGAGAGGATGTCAAGAAATCGGTACATATATGCATATGTGGTGGAACTGTAATAAGATAAGGGAATTTTGGCTAAAGGTTTTTAAAGAGATAAAAGAGATAACAGGAGTTGAGGTACCAGTATGTCCAAATATAGGGTTGTTGTCTATATATAATAAGGTTGACTGTACCCAGGTAATGAAGGAATTAATAACAAATTTGTTAACTGCAGAGAGGCTAATAATAGCAAAAAAATGGAAAACAAATGAAAAACTTCAAATAGAGGAATGGTATAAAGAAGTGTGGAATATTGCAATCAATGATAAATTAACATGTAGAATTAGATTTATGAAAGTTTTAGTAAAAGGGAATGACTTTGAAGAAATTTGGAAAATATTTTTGGAAAAAGCTTTGATAAGAGATGGTAAAGCTACCCTTTCACAAGAAGAATGGCAATTTTGGAAAATGGATTAAATAAAAAGTTGGCTCTGGGGGGTGGGTTTATTCACCTTTTTTTTGGGATAATAATGTGGTGTTTTGTTTAAATTGGAGTTGAGTTGTTTAATTTTGTAAAACAAAAACAAAACAAAACAAAAAACAAAAAAATAAAAAACAAAAATAAAAAATAAGTTAAAATATAATCGGCTTTAGAGATAGTTTAATATGTTAAGTAAAAAGAATATATTTAGTAATAGCATTAGATTAAATTTAAGGGAAAAAAATAGAATTAAGAATGATATTACTATAATAATAATGAGTATAATGAGAATATAGAATAAGTTGAATAAGTTTTTGATTGTAATTATATAAGAGAGAAATAATAATGTAAGTTTGCTTTTGGTTGAAATCTTTTTGTTTTACTAATAGTTGTATCACATGGTGTTTTATTTTTGTGTTTGTGTTATATTTTTTGCTTTCTGTATAATCAATAAAAGAAAAAAAAGAAAAAAGAAAAAAAAAGACTACAAGAAGTGGTACAGGCCCCCTGCAGAGATGGAGAGGATCTTGAAGACCACGACAGGTGAAGGAGGTGGAGTGGGTCAGATTGCTACCTGTTTGTGATCTGCTAGCTCTTTCCATACTCTGAGCCCATTTCTGCACTAGACTGTTTTAGTGCTATTATTCCACTTCAACATCCCAAGGACTTCTGGGGCTTGTTGAAAGTGAAATAATAGCACTATAACAGTCTAGTGCAGAAATTGCCTAGGGCTCCTTCAGCTATCTGTGAGTTCCTCTTGCAGGACACAGGCCCAGCCACCAGTACTCAGAAGGTTTCCTCAATGTATTTCACCTGGCTGGGTGAAAAAGTGGGAGTCCAGAGGGGTGGGTCCATTGCTAGTAGGGCCACTGGTGAAGGCATCGCTACTGAAACAAAGGTGTGTTACTTGGGGGAAACCACTTCAAAGGCAAATCCTGGCCAGCTGTTTAGCGAAAGGAGGACAGCTGCCAATTTATTGATCCTCTCAGTAAGGATTTTGGCATTTTTCTCAAGGGATGTGCTGTCAACAAAGGGAGAGGGAAATGCTCCCAGAGCAGCTATCATAATCATATAGGGTAGAGGGAGATATGGAAATGGCAGACAGCTGTGCTATCTTGGATGAAGAAATCACAATAGCATGCTGGTTCTCCTCAACTGTCTTCGAGTTCAGACCACTAGAAAGGCATGGTGGCAGTCCCTGTAGCTTTAAAATACTATGGCTCAATGGCAGGTCAATTAATTGTCCAATTGCCATTCAGGGCTTGAGTGTGAACGAGCATGCTGACCTAGCCTATATCACAGAAACCTTGTGGATAAAGCTGAGTATTAATCTCTCTCAGATTTCCCCACCAGCGTTCTTTGAACAGCAAGCAGGCAAGACCAGCAGTTGAGGAGACTAAGTTGCAATGATTTATCCAGATTCTATGCCCCTGACCAGGGGCTCTATCCCAGGCCCTGCATTTGAAGGTGGGTAGCTAAAACTGATCAGGGATTCTGCTGTGCTGTACACAGTGATCCTGAACTCTATCCCACCTTGAGCTAGCCAGGGTAATTTCAGAGGAGATATTAAGAGACTCTTAGGCTTGCATTGTTGGAGAATTTATTATCTTGTTGGGATGGATTAGAATCAGTGTTTTAAAGTGGTTCCAGTATTCTTGGAGGAGAACTCTCAGTGGTGCTCTGGGATTCCCTTCCTACTCCTTTGCTATTGGCCTCTGGAGTCTTTCAAGGTTTTGTTTTGTCCCCTATGTAGGGTCAGATATCATCAGTATGCTGGTAATACCCAGCTCTATTACTCTTTTTCAGTTAATTCAAACAAAGCTGTTTTCATGCTAAACTAATACTAGGCATCTGTAATGGACCATATGAGGGCTTACAATCTCCCAAAGATATAGGTTCACCATTTGAGTACGCTCCTGGATTCAGCCCAGAGTCTGGAGGCCCATGTTTTGGCAGTGACTAGGAGTCCCTATGCACAGTTAAAGCTAGCATACCACCTGCATCTGAAATGTTTAATCGAGCCATGGTAAAACAAGCTTTGATTGCATCCCATTTAGATTACTGTAATGCACTCTACATAGGATGCTGCTTTTGAAAAGTGCTCAGAAAGATCAGTTGGCCTAAGACCTGCAGCCAGATTGTTAACTAGGTCTAGCTACAGGAAGCACACAACTCTCTCTTTGCAATAGTTCAACCAGCTGCTGGTCCATTTCTGGACACAATTCCTGTAATCTATAAAGTCCTACATGGCTCAGGTCCAGGTTTATCTAAAGAACCACATTCTCCTACATGAGACTGCCTGAGCTCTAAGATCTGCAGGGGAGGATCTTCTCTCAGTCCCACCACCTTTACAGGTACATTTTGTAGGAAGAAGGAAGAGGGTGTTCCCAGGGGCTGCTCTCAAACTTGGAAGAAGGCCAGGGTGGCTCCCTCCCTTTAGTCCTTTTGCTAGCAAGTAAAAACCTTGCCCTGATCCAATAAGCTTTTACAAATTAGCTGTAATGAACTTCTAATGATGGTCTGTCTTGTGGATTTTTATCTTCTATCTTTTAATAAATTTAATGAAGTCATCCCTCCACATTTGTGAGTTTGACCTTTAGGAATTTGATTATTCACAGATTATTTGCTGCCCCTTCTACTTCCCTTGTGCACTCACATGCACAGGAAGGGGAGCGGGATGAGGGAAGCTGTGAACTCTGTGTATGCATGCACTCAGGTAGGTGGGTGGGAACAAGGGAATGTAATGAAGAGGGTGGGAGGAGAGATGGCACAGATGTGTTTGCTCATTCACTCAGGTGAGGGGGTGAAGATATTTGTTTTCCCCCACTTTCGTGAGGGTCTTGTGCTCCTAACCCTCACAAGCGTGGAGGACCAACTGTAATTGTATAGATTATTTATTTGCATTTTAAGAAAATATACATTTTTTCTGATGTCTTTGTATGTATTTTTTTATCTGCATTTGTTTTAATATTTTCCCAGTACTGAGAAAGAGGCATGATATAAATAATGACAACAAATGTAGTGTTTACATATTGCAATATAAATCTAAAAAGCTCCATTTTATTCATTTATTCATATTCAAGATGTTTTATGCATTATTACTTATTCTCCTATTCTGTAAGAAGGTTAAAGTTGGTCATTCTTGCAAATTTAAGTCAAAATTTAAGCAGTTTTTTTAAAAAAATTCTCTTTTCAGCACAAATTTCTTACACATTGACTAATCAAAATATGTGAACAAATTTTGCAATTTTCTGTAACAAGAAGCACACGCATTAAGTCTAACAGGATCACAAGTCATATGTGGGCAGAAAACTTTTTAATATCCACTGGCTTCCTACTTCAACCCCTCATATTCTCTTGTAAAATACTTTATATTCCGCTTTTTTTTCTTACCAAGATTGCTGTCAGGCTCACTTGTTAGTGGTTTTGGTGGTGGTGTATTTTTGGGTCTGGTTGCAATATGAGGAAGAGATGGTGAATTGTCTCCACTGTCTCCATTTACTGCATGTATAGGGAACGAGATCTGTACTACAGAACCTGATGACGTTTGATTGTCTATCCTACTGAAAAAACATACAGAAATCTTGTAATAACAGACATATTTAGATTTGTTACATATATGTACTCTCCCTAGTCACAATACCTTGCCAGAAATAAGCCAACATAATCTACATAATTGTATATTTTTCCCACTTCATTCTTGTCTCTGTTCCACTCATCCCTTTCTTTGTTTTGTACATTTATTTTAAGTTGAAAGCCCTTTAGGATGTGAACCTGACTTTTTATAAAGCATCATGGACACATATGCAATACAAGCAGAATTACTGTGTGATATTACCAACCAATTCTACCATATTTATTACTACAAGCAATGTGTCTTTGCTCATTTAGTAGAATTCACCATTTTACATCTCTTCCTCCTTGGAAAAAGAACTGAAATTATACTTGGTTTACCAAGTGTTATCAATTATTCATCAGAACTCAGAAAACTACCAAATACTGTTCAAAAATTAAGTTTCCCATCAGCTGCGCACTCAGAATAGCTTTGTCTACAGGTAGCTTCCATTTTAACAGCTAACATTCTTTACAACCAAGAAAGTTGGATAATAGCTGTCAGACTGAACAGAAGCAATTCTATATGCTCCCTTAGCAACTAAGTGCTTCGGCATAATTCACTTCACACTAGAGCCACAAACCGTATGACAAGCAAAGAAGTGTGGCAAATAACGAGGGACATTCTTATAGTTTGCAAAGACTGCCTCTCCCTGAAGAAAAGTCCTTCCTCTGAAGGCGGAAGGCAATTAATCAGTGACAGTCCCTTTCTGGGTCAGATCCTTCTTCACTGGTAGCTCACAAAATAATCTGCAGTAACTGACTTACAGCCAAAACAGATAGTAACAAAGATTGAGACCTCTGCTAGATATGTATAAACATGTTTCCTACATTAACTGTGCACACTGCACCTAGAGCAAACATTATAGGCAGTGGTTTAACTGGAACGACCTACCCACACACCAACTGTCTTAGGTGTAGTTTCTCGAACATATCCGAATTACTGTCTTTCAAAAAAAAATTATTTTGGAAATGCAATCACACATTAAAATGCTTTCTTTAGTATTGCAGAAAGTTATTTCAGGTGTTAAATTGCTCTAGGAGTAATTTTATTGTATGCAGGTGTTAAGCATTAAAAGGAAAAACATCTCACAAACTATGCCCACCTAAACAAGTAATGCAATGGATTATGCAGTATGGAGTATGCAGTGAGGGGGGGTATTTTGTTTTGTTTTGGGAAAGAAAGAGAAGAAAAGAAGAAACCTAACCTGGAAGTGGTTCCTGCAGATGTTTCTCTGTTTTCATATAAACCATCACCATTCTGCTGGACTTCTACTAAACGATAAAAAAGAAAATTAGATTTTCCCCTTCTCAGACTGAAGGATAATAAAAATAATTTTATGTTCTAAAGTTTAACTTACTGGTTACTAGTGAACTGTGGTTTGTAAGAGATTCTGGTTCAAGCACCAAACCATCAAGCACTATTATCAATTCTCCTGTTTGCACCAAGCCACTCTTGTTTTCCAGTGAGAGTTTCAACTGTTCTTTGACTCTTTCTACTAAAGGGGAAAGGTATTGTAAAAATCTTGTCAATATGAAATATTTGACACCTTTTTAAAAAAATAAACCTACATTAATACTTATTTACAAACATGTTAACACTCTTTTGAATTCTTAACCCAAATTTATAACTGAACTATTTTAACAGTTACCTGAAAAACAGAGATGCTTTGGTACAGTGGTTCTTAATCTTTTGGGGGTTATGAACCCCTCCGTGAATCTGATGAAACCTACAGAATCCTCCCCCAGAATATACACATAAACTGTATACAAATTTTTCTGTATATATATTTATTTTAGATAGATTAATCTGGAATGAACAAAAAAAACTTACTATGAAGACTACTTTTTTCACCTTAAAATTTACTGTGACAAGGAAAAATGTAAAGTAACAGGAAGGAAATCAAAGAAAAATAATTCTTGCATCTTGTTTAGAGACATCCTGAAGCCAATTTATGAACCTCTAGGTTCCATAGAGCTAAGGTTAAGAACCTCTGCTTTCGTGGTTTAGTCCCATTATCTATGGAACACTTCTCACACCAGCTGCTGATCTACAGAGGATTGAACACATTCAGTGTATAGAGATAAGCCCCCACAAGAATTATCAACACGAAAAAGACAAATTTACAGACAAATTACAAATATTTACAGTCAAATTATTTTCACACACACACACACACAGCCTCTAATGTCATATCCTAGATCTTTTCCAAGCATTTTGACCTCCCAGGACAGGCTTTTCAGATGGGTCAGGGAGCTGCAGTGTGTAGAACAAGGAAAGGAATCTACACTCAGGACAAAAACACACATGGAAAGGAGGTTCCGGGACAGAGATCACATATGGAAATGGTTCTCAAGTTCAATCACTGACATCTCTAAGTAGGGCTTGGATGAAACCCTTTCTGAAAGTTTGGACAGCTACTGGAAACCGCCTTGGATCCCATTGGGGAGAAAGGTGGGATATAAATGCAACAAATGAATGAAGAAATACTTACAGTTGGCAATGAAAATATTGAGCTAACTAGACTGAATTAATATAAGCCAGCTTGCTATGCTGCACTGCGGGAGTGGCCTTCTACTCATTTTTTTTTATACAATGCAACCCCATAGCTCCTACCTATACAATTTTATTTATAAGAATATTAATACTCTTTATGTTTTGGGCATTTGAATACCAACAGATGTCAGCAAAGCTTTACTAAATTATACCAATTGAGATTTCATGTAAAAGAGACAGCGTAGTAAGTACAGAGCTGGGCCGTTGGCCCCGGAGCTATGTCCAACATCAAACACCAAGCACATATCATAGAACTTTGGCAAAGTTTTCCCTTTACATATATCAACTAGTCACTCCTCTTTTCCCATGTCTTAAAAAGAGATGTCATGAGCTTGGTTGCATAATCGCTAGAACTTGGGAGAGCCTCTGTTGTTGCTCACAGAAAGAGAAGGCACATCTTTAAAACTACTTGGGGTAAACAGCTGAGGTATTTAACAGAACAATATTCTGGGCAAAGCTCCTGCTGCTGTTTACTATGGGACAAGACAGGTGGGTTGAAAATCGCTTGGTTTCTACGGGAACAAATCAGTGGGCAGAACTTGTGTTTCTGACCCTTTAACCTGGATTCAAAATACCATTCCTGATCTTCTCAAATGACCTTTGTCATCTAAAGAAGAAAAGCAGTGAACTGCCTCTTACACACTGAGAAAAACTGAGTGATCTAACAGTATGATTTTGTTAGGCTGTGCACAAGTTGAAGAAATCTTTATAAAATTAATATACACTAGCATTTGTAAATAGATGTGCTTTATTAATTGTAACATTCCTGTATCACCAGCAAGTCTGTGTTGCGATAATCTCCCAGGGCAGAAGACATCTCCATTTTATGTCACACAGCAAATGTTATAACTGGAACTTAAAGTTACAGTTACATATATCACTGAAAATAAACATAACTTTATAAAAATGAGGAACTAATAGTAACTAAACACATTTGTAACTTACATCTTCTATTATGTATTTCCAAAGCTTGTCTGAGATCTACAGTGGCTTTTCCTAATAAAGCATCAGCTTTTAAAGTGTGATGGCTCCAAACTCTAAATTCCAAAGTGGTCTGTGGAGTCACATTCCTGCAAAGAAAAATGTTTAGGGTTGCTTTTTTCATAATCAGAAATATGTAGCACATTTTCCTCCGTTATTTTGAACATACTCAATGTGCAATATTGTTATTTGAACACCTTCACTTTATTTAATAAGAAAAGAATTTAGATCTCAATCTACATTACATCAAACACACAACTTTTATAATCTTTGGAAACCTTCTATCCAACCAGTAAACCAAAGAAAGTGTCAGGATACATAAAATATGACTGATGTAAAGAACATGTGCACTATTCCCCGTGTTACACTATAATTTCCAAAAGTAACTCTTTGATCTTGTGTTAGAAAATCTTTTCCTAATACTTTTGGTGGCTCTTACTTTTTTTTTCTGGCATCCTGTTATCTATATCTTCCAACAATGATATATAAAATGATAAAGAGCAACCTATACAGGAATTTAGGAGAAAGATAAAAATAAAGACTTGCATTATATACAATCCAATCATACAAGAACCACTGACCCAACTCTCAAAGCACCACGAGTGGAGTGCTTTTGATTACCTTTCTTCGGCTAAATATGGAAGAAAAATGCAGATACTACACAGTGCTTTGAAGCACCATCCTTAGTCTACACACCTAATTAAAACAAACCTGAGATACAAGTATGACTTGGCTAAGGACAACAGCTAAATAAAACAAATAAAGAACAACAATGACTTTTCTTGGGATCTTTCCTAAAAGCAGTGAATGAGGGAAAAGGACTGATAAGAACAAACTCATTTTGACACAGACGAAGGTGGTCCTTCCAACATTTTGGTTATTTTGATCCTCAAACATTAGAGGATTTAAAGGGCCTAAGGAGGGTGCCAGTAACCAAAGCTGTGGGTGCAGTATAAGAGTCACATGATTTGACCATCTTGCTTCCCTGCTCCCAGCTGTCTCTAAAGGGAGTCCCACTTATAGTGTACATTATAGTAAACAAAGGAAATATGTTCTGTTCTCTGCAGATAGAGCTACAGCTGTCACGCCAGCCTGCACAGTAAAAAGCACTCCTAGCCTTTGCAGCCACTTGAGCCTCCCCAATTAGGACTGAGTTCAGGAACACTTCCACACTGCATACTTTATCTTTCAGGGAGAGTGCAAGCCCTAAGATGAATCATAAATGTCCATTCTAAGCAGTCAGTTTTCCAGTTTACAATACTGGCACCTTGTCCAGATTAAACCACAGGCCAATTTACCCTAATCTACACAAAATCTAGTTCCAGACAGTACCAAAGTTCCATAGCATCTCTTACACAAGTAAATATAAATGATTGAGTAATGCATAATTTGCATAATAATGGTACTTCAACTCAACTCTTCGGTCTGACAGACTTGCTCCATTAGTTTCACATGCATGGGGAACAAGATGAAACCAGAACTTTGTAGAAGTCCTTACACAGATGGGGCAGTAAAGAGACACAAATCTAAGAACATGAAGTATGCCAACACCTAGGTCTGCCTAAGGTTTACCAAGATTTATCTCCCTGTGACGGCAGAAATATCGTGTGAATAAAACTTTCTTAAAATGCCAGCTGCGTTATCAGTTTGCACAACATCTTAGCTTCTTGGCCAGAATGTTAGGGACAGACTTTTCTTGTAACCAAATTAAGAACAGACACCTATTCTTAAAATTTCACTTAACAGAAACTTAAAATTCAAGAAAAGACTTGAAATCTTTGGAGAGGAGAGGTTCATCAATCATAAATCGCTGCAAAATACACTATCACATTCAAGTACAAATGACCCTCCATTTTATGGGAGCTAGAGGAGCAAAGCCCATGAAAAAGTGGATAAGCTGTGAATATAAGTAAAAATCACAAATACTTTTTTTTTAACCTGAGAGAACAGTTCTCTGGATCCTCCTGAGTGACTCTATGGTCAACCTCCAGTTAGAACACTAGAGAAGTGTTCTCTATAGGAATCTCTAAGACCTCTAGCACAACTCTACGACAAACATCTGGCAAAAGTTGACCACAAAATCACTTTGGAGGACCTTAGAGATTCCTGGAGAGAACATATTAATCAAACTCATCAATTATCAAATCCGCAAAAGGGAAACCCATAAATGTGGAGGGCCGACTGTAATAGCATTACCTTCCAAATATAATATGACAGTAAATTCCCTCTTCCCTCTCTCCCTTTCTACTCCCCACTCCCATATCTTAATTCATGAATTTGAAAATATATCATTGTCAGTCACTACAGGTATAAATCACCTTCAAATTATTGACCAATGTTCATATATTTTTTGTGATATTCAAATCAGTCTTTCTGGATCAAATGGTGCTTGATCAAGTATCCAAAACGTTCTGAATCAAGTGGTACTTCATCAAGTGATAATTTGAGACCACAATTTCCATGAGTAACAAACTCTGAAAGGCTTCCAATTTTTTTCAAATATATCCTCTTTGATTTTTCCTCTTGCTGATCTAACTTTGCACATTAACTTTCCTCAACAGACCTCACTCTATCCAGCCACATTTGCATAGATAGACCTTTCAAAGCTTTTTATTATTTCACTTTTTCTTAGTCTGCAGTATAAAAGCGCTATGAGGTCCTTAGCAGTCTTTTATTTTCATGTTCAAATACAGATATTGAAAATAAAGCTAAAATTTCTTAACCATTTGAATACATTTTCCCAAAAAATAACTATTTGGGGGGTATTATTGCTTTCTCATAAGTATTCCTTTATCACTCCATTCTTACATTGATTATATGTACTCATTTACTATATTTTCAAAATATATTTAAACAATATATTTAATAACTTCTTAGTAAATGGGTTGATCATTCTTGTTGCTTTGCTGGAAGGATTAGCAGGAAATTAGGAACAATCCCCATACTCTACTTGCTGTATAAAGGGCTCCAGTGCATTTCAAATCCTCAGTAAACAGGACATGCATGAAATGAAGCAGAGTTAGGGGAAAAAAATCTACTTACACAGTCAATTGTTCATCCCATTTTGGATTTGAGGAACTGTTGGATTTAGATGTTTTCTTAATTTCACTATCTGCTACCAGTTCTGTATAGATGGCAGTTCCACCAAACCAGCTCTTTTTTCTTTTCAGTTTGGCACTAGAAACTAAGAAAAACATTGCTTGTAACTACTAGAAAAGATTTTCTGATTGGAAAATGACAATGTTAGTGACACAAGTATCTCTTCAGCATTAATGCATAGTAAAACATTTGTTTTTACAGCTTCTGCTTAAAAAATAAAAATGCACCTAGCTCTATAAGCCAGCTACAGCAGACCTACATGAAAACATAAAAAGCAAGGTTGAAGGGCACTGTATTATATTACTTTAACTATAATAACCACTTAGAAGAATTTATTACAATAATGACACAAAAGGCTATCTGAATTTAACAGTCTTTTCTTTTTTTAAAGGCAGCTATGTACATTCTGATTATTTAACAAATACTGTAACAACTGAGATTGACATTATGTTACATTATTAGCAGGCAAGGGAAAATATTTTATATTGTGTTGCAAAAAAGTTGTCTACTAATTCTCTTAGCCTTATTTATGTCATTCTTAAGCAATTTTTAACTGAAAATCCAAAGGACTAATCCTCATGTCTATTTCCCCAACTTGTTTCTATAGAGGGAACCATACATAAGTCCAGCCTTTTCACATACCTTAGCTTATATGTTCTTCTTCAGAGGAAAAAAAAAATCTCAGTTACTTCCAAACCAAAATTGTAAAGCACACTTTTGAAAAAGTATACACTGAGTTTTATCTAAAAAAAAACTCTTACAGGCAAGCTAACAGACATTAGCACCATTTGGGAAACATCTGTGCAAAGGTTAACGTCGTGCTTACACTTTATGGTAAGATTAGTTCCAACCCTTTGCAAGCTTCCACCCAAACAGAAGAACACTTTTGGATCTGGTTTCACTTGTCTAACACAGTTCCATAGCTTTCAACTTTTCACACATGAAAAGTGGGACACATGTGGCCAAACAACATTAGAGTGTGGTCAAGATGGGAAAAGTTATTAGTGAGAAAGAACACACAAGGAGATGCTAAGGCAGTTTGCTTTTGCTTGAGCCTATTGAGAAAGACAAGGTTCTGTTCTCCTCTCCTCCTGTTGAGTACAAATTACTTTTGCGCTCTGAACTCTGAAGTAAGCTGAAGACAAAGAAGGAAACTGAGAGAAGAAGAGAGTAAGTGGGATGGCAGAGGATTAATGGGGATTGTCCCCGCCAAATTGGGACAGTTGGAGGGTATGCAGTACAAAACAGTCTTCAGTGAACAAAAGACGGCTTCTACAAACAGTAAACACTTACTATAGCTAAGTTCCTTTTGATCCAACCATTGCAAAAGCTACAAGCTGGCATTTATTCAGCTAATAACTTGGATTATAACATATTTAGTTCAGACTGTGTTTAAAATACTGGCTTGGATCCTAAACAACTTAACTGAGCGAAGTTCTCATTTACCCATCACCACACTGATAAGCACTGCTGGGGATTGCTCCTGAGAAGTGTGCAATGGGGCATACGCTGAATCACTGAATACTGTGTGGCCTGCCACCTCATATTTGCCAGTTCTTCCTTTCTTCCCTGCAGTGCTGTTAGGCCTCATCTCACATAGTACAGGAACTTCCAAAGAGACCCTTCCAGAACTTCAAACAGGAAAACAGGATGAAAAATGTCTCTCCTCTTCCATGAACATCTTCTAAGTTAGCTTACCCTATGATTTAACCACTGATAATAGAATCACAATAGAAGAACAATTCTGGGTGTCACTCTTTAACATATACAAGCTTACATTCTTTGCCATTTCCCTGAGGAAAAGCATTCAGGAAGAAATGTGTACACTTGGGATGTTTATCTACTCTTGAACTGTTAATCCTGCTTTCTATATATCTCTTTGGGACTAAGTCCTTTTTTACTACATGTTTATTTAAAAAAAAACCGAAAAATACTACAGATTCTCATTTTTCTAACATACATGTATGCAAATCAAGATTTAAAACACTAAATGAAGCTCTTCAGGAACACTTGCCAAAGACAAACATGGATGAATATGCCCACTGAAACTTAAGATGTGCGAGCCCTCGTACATGTTCTCCTACTTGTACTATGTGTGTCTTAAGAAGCTGAGCCAGGGAAACATGAGGGGAAACTGTGAGAAATAACTCTAAGTAAGCAATTCATGAGATTGCTTTTGTTTTCATTGGTTTTTGTTCTTCATAGAATCATAGAAATGTAGAGTTGGAAGAGACCACAGGGGCCATCCAGTCCAACCCCCTGCCATGCAGGAACACCCTCAAAGCACTCCCGACAGATGGCCATCAAGCCTCTGCTTAAAAACTTCCAAGGGTTTTACAGTTTAGAGAATATCACATATATTAAAGCCATCCAGAATTATTTTTTTAATATATTGTTCTACACCAAGTATGTGTATTTGCCAGAGCTCTGCTTCTGCTTTGAATAAAGCACAAAGTAAATACAGCAATCCACTCTGGAGATATCTGGTGTACTTCGAAACCAAGGTGACCCTAGTGCTCCAAATTGAAATCTTTATGAAAGATTTGGACTTGCTACTGAGAGATTTTAATATGATGTTTATACATCCAATCTGATACATTATTGAGCATCGAACAAGTTCTACGAATTTTGTTTTTTAAAAAATATTGATTTTTTTCAACAAACAATCAAATTTACAGTCAAAATAATATACAATCAAAAATGAAGAAACAAAAAGAAGGAAAAGAGGAAACAAAGATAAACATACAACTAATACACAGTAGAGCTCTGGCCCCAATCCTGACTGCAATAAAAAAAAAGTCTACTATTCTAATAAAATAATCCTCCTATAAATACTAATAACCATAGCCACAGATTACTACATTGTTGGATTTCTTACTCTTAAAAAAAATCCAATCCAATCCCATGGTTTCCAATCTTTTGATTGGAAGAATTCCAATCTTCCACTCTTTAATTGGCTTATCCTTTAGAACCCAAATTTGTCAATTGGTTAGCTTAGCAACTTAACAATCCATTCTTCTATCATCTTTGCTTCAGTCCTTTTCCAAGTTTGTGCAAACAATATTCTTGCTGCTGTTGTCATGTATCAAAGAAGTAATCCATATTTATTATCCAATAATGCCAAACAAAAACATTTATGGCAACATTACAAAATCTATCATTATCATTTTTTTTTTTAATTAACGCATGAAACTTAGACCAACAACTTTTCACCTTCGTACAAGTCTGAGCCCTCCCTTATATTTACATCCTCAACATTGGTTTGAAACATTCTGGGACATTTTCAACAGCCTATTTGGGTTTTGACACCTTCTGCACATCATCTCACAATGCTTTCTTTTAAATTTCTGCACAAAGTAAGTTGTGTAGTATCTTTGGACTGCAGTTTTTTCCATATATCCATATGGAAATTAGGCCCAAAATTTTGGGCCCACTTCATCATGTATGATTTTACAGATTTATCTTCTGTCTCTAGTTTCAAAAGCCATTTATATATCTTTTTTTAATTACATAATCATTATCTTTACATAGCTCTAAATAACACTCATTTTTTGTAACTTCTATGGCTGCACTTCTCTTGTCTTGATTAAATCTGTCCTTAAGTTGAATATAAGCAAACTAATTAGGTTTCTGCCTTCCTTAAAAATAATCTGTCTTGATTTATACTTCAAGCTGTGTTGTTCAAAATACAAAGAATCATCACAGAGCAACCATATCCAATTTTGAACCCATTCTTTCATTTTTTTCATTTTTTTTAAAGAGACTTCCTGGCATGAGGTAGCTAATTTCATCTTAGGAAAAAGTCTGCTTATATTTATGCCAAACTTGCAGGAGAATCTTTCTAATTGAATGATTTTTTAAAAAATTTACCACTTGCTTTGACTTTACCATACCAGACACAACCATGCCAACTAAATCTTAAATTATGCCCTTCAAGTTTCAAGCATCTCACATCACTACGCAATACCTATTCCTTCAACCATACAAAACATTAAGCCTCCTAGGCCACCCATTTCCTTAGCATTATACAGTGTTTTAAGTTTTATTCTGGGTTTCTTTGTCTGCCAGACAAATCTAGTAATTTCTTTCTGCCACTGCACAAAAGTTATTGAATTTCTTATAATAAGGATCATTTGAAAGAGAAGTAAAAATTTTAGCAAAACATTTGCTTTCATTACTGTAATTCTATCTGAAAGGGGTAGATTTAATTTTCCCCATTTTTCTAAATTTTTAAATTTCTTTCTAGACATTTCCATAGCTGTTTTGAAATAATAAACTAATCTTCATGATTGTAATTCCCAAAGATTTGATCCATTTTTTCCACTTTAAAATTTGAAAGAGCAGTTAGTTCTTTGTCCTCTTCTGAAGTCATATTTTTAGTGAGCAATTTTGTTTTGTCACAGTTCACTTTATACCTGGGCAATGTCTCAAATACCTGTTCCCCTCTCCCCTTGCACCAAAAGAGCCTTCATTGAGTCCAATGGGTTTTGTGTCATTTCCACAAGATCATCTACATAAGCTCTTAACTTACACTGTTTTCTTTTTTACCCTCATCCTATAGATTTTGAAGCTCTGCAAACTTTCTGTAAAAGTCAAGCATCAGGTAGGTGGGGAAATGAGGTGTTGGTGGTTTTATGCTTGAGAACTCTAGCTCAAAGCAGAAAATGACTTTATCAGGTTCTCCATTTCTAGTGCTTTTGGGAAAGATGTTAAATAAAGCAATCAGAATCTCATTCAGTGTTTTCGCCACTAGTTAGCTGATTATTTTAGAAAAACACCACAGACATTTCGGTAGTGGTTATATTTTCCTTCAAAGACCTGCCTTCATTTCTTTACTCCCTGAATCTTGTACCTAGTATTCAGGTGACAGAAAAAAATACATTTGAAGAAATAGCAACAAACAAAAGTAGACAGCAAAACTTGGCTGTCTTCCATACCAGAAAATGGAAAGACTGTTGTCATTAACATTGTCTTGACCAAACTGTATTTATTTTAACATTTTCTTAAATAATTTTTCTCTCTAGAATTGTGTAAAAAGTACTCAAAAGTCATACAGAAAGATTATACATTGTTTTGTCTGTAAAGGATCAGTGTACAAACAGCATTAAAATATACAATGATTGTAATCCAGAAAACAAGCTTTACAGATCAGTGAGTTATTAAATCTCTGGTTATTTTTACACCAACAGTTCTGTGTGATTTATGTCAAGTAAATAACAGAAGCAACTCATCCAGAAGTAACAAGATGTGGTCAAAGGTGAGAGAATGTATATATACGAACAAGTGCTACAATGAAATATTTTTCAAGTTCTTCAAACTATTCCAGAAGCATTTTAAACTGTACCATACACACCTGCCAGAGAGCATATTATTACAGAAGATAATTTGGAATCTACAGGTAGATTGTGGGAGATTTGAATACATGATGTCTGAATTCCAATTTCACAGTGGTTCCCCATCTCATTAGACTGTCGAAATGGAGAAAACCTGTGGTAACCACGAACCAATTTTTGCACAGAAGCACTGTGAACCCAGCTCAGTTAAGTAATCTTAATCATCTTCAGCATTTACTCAGGTACTATATGGTCTTTAATTTTAACTACAGAATATGATTCATTCAATATGATTCATTCAATGAATTAGATACATTCCTGGGCATTACTTCTTTTACAGAAAATTTGGTATCAAAGGCATAGCTTATTGATAACTGATTTATATTTCATTTGTTTACTGCCCTTCTTCAGACTGGGACCCAAGGTGACTCTCAAAGAGAATCAGTTTTTTAAAATTAGCAAAAAAAAATTAAAAATAATTAAAAACCACTACATCAAACAGTACAAAATCATTCAAAAGACATATAAAAGTTAAAAAATAAAAACACACATTCCAATAAGAAGCCTACCAGTGTACATGTTGAACACTTGCTTAAACAAAAAGGTCTTTGATTATTGGTGAAAGGAGAGCAGGGAGGTGCCAGCCTGGCCTCCCATGGAAGGGAATTGCAGAGGGTAGGAGCAGCCATTGAAAAGACTCTCTCTTATATCCCTACCAAGTGAGCATGTGACAACAGCTGGACTGACTGAGTAAAACTCTGGAAGGTGTGTATGGAACTGTGATCAAAGTATCTGTCATTGTAGCTAGACTTGACGTACCAAGCAATGAGCGCAGCTGGCAAACCAGCTTTAACTCTGCAAATGTACTCCTGGCCACTGCTGAAACCTGGGCATTCAAGCTGAGAGGAGTCCAGGAGAACATGCAAGCCATGGGCCTGAGATTTCAGAGGGAGTATAACTCCATCCAACACAGGAAGTCCCTATTCCCTGCCTTTTCACTGATCAGGAGCATCTCTTTCTTTTCTGTATGAGATTTCCATTTGTTTGTCCTCACCCAGTCCATTAGTGGCAACAGACATTGGTGCAATACTAAGACAGAGTCCTTGGAATCACATAGAAAGGAGAGACAGAGTTGGGTGACATCAACACACAGATGACAATGAGCCTCAAAACTCCAGATGACTTTTCCCAGTGTTTTTATGTAGACGTTAAAACAACATGGGGGACAAAATGCAATCCTGAGGGATCCCACAAGCTAATGGCCAGAGTATCAGGACTCCTCCAGCACTACCTTCTGAGTTCATTGCTTCAAGAAGAACAGGAACTACTGCAAAACTATACTCCCAAGTCCCATCCCAGAGAGGCAGCCCAGAAAGTATCACGGTCAATGATATAGAAAGTTCTGAGACATCCAGCAGAACCAACAAAGACATACTCCCTTGTCCAGTTCCCCATGGATGTCATGTACCAAGGAAACCAAAGCTGTCTTATCCCATAAGCAGGCCTGAGGCCAGAATAAAATGGATCTAGATAATCTGTCTCATTCGGAAACCTTTGGGATGAGACCATCATATTCTTCAGAACTTTGCCCAAAAGTCAAATGTTAGACTAGCTGATAATTATTCAAAATTGTGGGATCCGGGGAGAGCTTTTTTAGCAACAACTTCACAACAACCTCTTCTAAGTGGAATGGAAACTTCCCTTGCTGCAGTGAGGTGTTCCCCACTCCCCTTACCCACTCAGCCAGTCCCCCTCTAGCTGCATCCAAGAGCCAATAGGGGCAAGGATACAGTACACATGTGGTAGCTCTTATATCTCCAGAGAAAGAATGTAAGAGTGCCACCATCACCACAGCTTCCAACAAGCTCTAGCCATGTTCAGGTAGCCTCACTCCAAGTCTTCTGCCATCATCAATTTAGTCCCGGTCCCATTCAGTTCATCACCACCAGCTCCCTAGGGAAGCAGGGGACTCACTTGGCTCCCTCTCTGTGGGAAGAAACATTTAGGGGCAATTGTGTCCACTGTACCGGCCATTTCCCTATCACAGAGATCAGTCACAGCTTCAACAGGATCATCTGCAAGAGGCATCAGGAATCCATCTGGATCCATAAGTCTCCTGGGGAGGACCATCTTAATCACCCCTTAACCCCTGGACAGCCTTCAAGTCCTAGTGAGTCTAAACCTCAGCACACAGTGATCAGTACATGAAAATGGAACTACAGAAAGTTCTTCCACACTCAGACCATCACCATCCCACCCAATACAGAAAATGAGGTCCAGACTATGTCCTGCATTGTGCATGGCCCCAGATATTACCTAGGACAGACCAATGGTTGTCATGGTGGACATGAAGGTGAGAGGTGCTCCTGACAGAAGGATCTCTGAATGAACTTTGATGTCCTCCAGTACAACAAGGTAAAGTAACCAACTCAGCTAACTCTGGAAGGGAGATTGTTGAGCAGCAGAGTAGGTAGTATACCAGTAGAATCCCTCATTTGTCCTGGACACTCATTTTCAAACCCTGTAGACTATAGGATGGGGCACCTGGTGAAGAAACAGAATCCTGATAGACCACTGCAAATCTGCCTCCTTGCCCATCCCCCAGGTATAACTTGATGCTGCACAGAAAATTCAGGCAAACAAAGCTGGGAGAGCTTCATCCAGCCAGGTTTCTGTGATATAAGCAGATCAGTACATTCATCCAGGATCAAGTCCTGAATCAAGAATGTTTTTTTCATTCACTGACCTGGCATTGAACATAGAAAGAACAGGGCTAGGTTCCTACAACACACACAAAAGAAAAGACCTCCTACAAGTTTCAGCAAACTTTTTATTCAAAATTAACAATATCGCACATGTGAAATTAAATAACCAAGTCAATTAAGCTTTGCATAAGTAAACAAAAACACTGTGAACATTCTAAAGAAATGTTTTTCCAAAATGCATCCACGAGTGACTTTTTTTTTTCTTTCACCAGCCTCCACTTTTCCAAAGATTTCTGTTTTGGAAATCAATTTGGTGGCCAGATTTCTAATTCCATGTCTTGTTTTTTAACATGTTGGTGATAACTGGTGAAGCAGGCTTACCTGTGCTCCCCTTTTCTCCCTATTCTATTGTTCCAACGTGCTCAGTAAGGAATGCAGGAGGCAGCTGCTGTTTTACCATGCTTGTTAGAGACAGGCACACCTTACTATTGCAGGATCAGCTAGAGTAGAATTGCATTCATTCCCAGCTCAAGCTTTATTGTACTGATTATTGCAAGCTGCTGAAACCTAACATCAGAAGTCTGTGTTTCTTCAGTTCTCTTCCACCCTCCTCCTCATGCTGACGCTACTAAAAAATCTTCCAGCTAGACAGCAGACATGGAGGAAAAAAGGGATGCTGGGTAGGTATAAAAAGACTTCACCAAAAAGAACTTCTTTGTCAGAGATATGCTTAACTGAGATACGCATGTATGTCTTTACCACCTCACTCCAATTGGAGGATCTCAGGTTTTTTTGTCAAACACAAAGTAGATCTCACAACCTTAAGGTTTGCCGTCCCTTGGTTTACTGTACATTTGGTTTACTGTACAGTACAGCTCCTTTCTAGATGAATTGACAGTAAAATTATATACTATACCTTGAACACAACTGTAACCATATTCACTCTCTTCAAACAGCACCAAGCACTGATTTCTAAATTTGAGAGACAGACAAAAGCTGGTTGATACAGCAAATGCTGGCTCTAGGCTGAAGGCAAAAGAAGAGGAGCCAGGAGGATTGCTACACATCCTCAGGATGACAAAGAAACATTTCTAGATTTTTTGTGGCCAAAACCCTGAGTTTTTTCCCTAGTTAATGTTAGTAAGATTTTTTTTTTTAGAGGCTCATGACTTGGTCTTCAGTCGCAACAGAAAGTCCAAAAGCTACATTTCCAAGGTAAGAAGACACCCTAAATTGCAAATACTTCAGAGATTTTAAAATGCTCTATTGTCTCTGACAAACATTTATTGCGGTGTTTCCCAAAGTAGTGGCCTCTGGACCAGTGTCACCTTACAAGCTGACAGATTTCCATGAGAGAAAAAAAATGTAGCTAATGGGCAATAGCATGCTACTGGTAGTTCGCACATTAGAAAAAAAATACTAGTCCCCAGATCAGATAGCTTGAAAAACCCTGTGCTATGTCATGGATTTTTAATGTAAAATGTTGTGTAATATATCTCAGGATAATTTGGGTTATGTAGGCACTGTGTGTTACGAGTCAATAAATTAAGGGGTTGTTGGGAAGGGTGAGAGACTGGAATGTTGAGAGTGTGTGGAGACTGGTTGAATATCTGAAACAATTTGAATAAAGCTGATGAATGACTTTTGGTAGGTGATAGGGGCTACAGTCAGTTAGAATAGTCGGAGAGAAGGTGGAGGAGTGAGTGACTGGAAGATTAGGTTAAGAGAGTCAGTCAGGTAGGTTTAAGAATTGATTGCTGTTTAAGAGTCTGAATGAACTAGAAGTGCAATGTGTGAGAGAAAGTGAGCTGTATTCTAAATATATTAAAGAATTAAGCTGTTTGTTTTTCAGCTTCTGTTAGTATTGTTTTTGTGCTTATATGCTTTTGCCCACCAGGAACACTATATATTTAGAAATGTATTTCAGGCAATGTGTCTGTGGATGCAGCAGTGAATAGAGAGGGGTGGTGTCTGGTGAGGATGTAATTTGCACAATATCTCACACAGGTACCTGGAGGGACACAGGAAGTCCTCACAGTTGGTATCCTCAGCAGTAGGACAGAAGGCAGTTCTTACATTGGTGGCAGTGGTGGGGACATGGGAAAACCCTCACTCTTGGTGGTAACTATGAGATTTGTGGAAGTCTTCACATTTGGTGGCAGCAGACGTTAGGCAGAACCTTGCCTCAGTGGAAAACACCTGGTGGGTTTAAGTGGTAAGACCCGCTTTACTGAATTCAGATTTAGAAAGAAGACAACACTTCTTTTACTTAAATACTACCAGTAAATGTGAAATACTTTGACCACTTCTGAACAGTATACATAAATGTCAAGTGGGCAACTGTGAACATCTCATAATTCCTCACAGCTGATGGAACATGCAGTCCAACAACATCTGGAGGGCTACAGTTGATCACATGTTATGCAAATATGTCCTATATCTGTCACTTTTCAGATAAAGCTCCTGGAGTCCAGTTACTAAAATATGTTAGGATAAAAGTAAGATTTCTACCCCTGAACATCTTCAGGTAGAATAGCCAGCTATTAAACTGTATACAGTCTCCCTCCTCATTCATGGGGCTGACCTTCACAAATCTGAATATTTGTGAGGTGTGCATGTCCCTTTCCTCCCCCATTCTCCTTCTCTCATTCCCTTGCATTTTTCTGAGCACAGAGAAGGAAAGCAAGTACACCTGGGCAAAAGGAAAGGGAATGAAGGAAGACACATGCGTGCCTTCCTACTCCCCTCTGGAGCCTCCCTCCCAATCCCTTGCCTTTGGTCTCAGGGCTGAGAATTCGCACCGAAGCAAATGGTAAGAGAATGGGGGGAAGACTTGTGTGAGCCTTCCTTTTCCCCTCAGAGCTCCCCACTGCCATTCCTTTGCCTTTGGTCCCAGCACAGAGAACATGCACCAAGGCAAAAGGCAAGGGAATGGGGGAAGGTGTGCATGTGCCTTCCTTCTCACTTCCAGAGTTCCCCCTCTTATTCCTTTGCCTTTTGCCACAGCACAGAAAAGGAAGGCTTGTGTGCCAGGGCAAAAGACAAGGAAATTGGAGGGGGGAGCTCTAGAAGGGAATGGGAAGGTGATCATGGGAGGGAGTTATTTCCATTTTTTCCACTTTTGCAAAGATTCTATGCCCCTTGCAAAAGTAGAGGGACCACTGTATTTCTAAATATTTTATTTAGTGAGCTAAATTTTTAATGGAGTCTTCATCCTTACGGATACATGGATAGTATACAAATATAGTTAGAACAATAAAATATAATTAAAACAAGAACAATTTCAAAAACATCACAGGCAAGAAAAGCAAAAGTTTTAATTAGACCAAATAAGCCAACTGAAAAGATATGGCAAACAAAAAAGGGTTTGAGCTGGTATTGGATATAACTCTCTGCCAATTGCACAAACAGTTCCAACACAGCAGCATCAGAACCAGCTGCACCTTGATAAGAGAGCTGGGGTGCCATAAACATGAAGTTTCTTTCCAACATTGACACATAGCGTACCTCTACTGAAGAACCTCCAGACAATTTCAAGCTACAGGCAAGTAAATGTAGCAAGAGATGATTCTGCCAATATTTGGGTCCCATTTAGAGCACTGAATGTGAGCACCAGCAGCTTGGACTGAGACGTGAATGTACAGATGCTTCAGAATTGGTGTAATGATTCTTCCAGCTATACCAGTTACATTTCTGGCTGTCATGTTGCATACTAGCTGCAGCTTTTGAGTCATCTTCAAGGTCAGCCCAATATATAACACAACACATTAATCCAATCAGTAGGTTATGAACCACTGAAACCAAGTTAGCAAATCCACTGAAAATGAAAAAAAAGATATTCACGAGCCTCATGGGCTGGTGGTCAATCAAAAAATAATCCTAGGTTATGCATCTACTCTTTCGGGGGTGGGGGTTACAATCCAGTCTGGGACAGACCATGTACCCACTTCCTACATTTACTGCAAAGCAAAGGTTCTTAATTTGTGCTCCATAATTCCCTAGAATGGGCTTAATGAATAGGCTTTAGGAAGTGTATGAACTGGTGGCCAAAAACAAATAAATAAATTTAAATTTTAAACAATCTCTATTACCTTCTAATTAATTTGTTAACTGTGCTCAAGTGCACTTTTCTCAGAATGGGCCCATAATCTTCACCATGTTGTTGAAGGGGGAGGCATGGCCCAAAAATGGTTAAGAACCATTGCTTTCAGAATTATATATCTTCCCAGTAAATATATTTTACACAGTAAAAATTTAAACAAGCAATATGTGATCAACATACATACCGTAAATCAATGATAGATAATTCACCTACAGCCAACAAGAAGGCCAAGATCCTACAGTGGCTACTTAGTCCCAAATGAATAACTAAGTAAAATCTCTGGGCCCAACTCCCCTAAACCTACTGCCAACAGTCGGCAACTACACCAAGCAATGGAGGCTTGTTCTGCTGCCAACTGGAAAGTAGCAGAATGACACTTCCAAGCCCTCCTGCCAGTAAGCAAAGCTCTGATAATGATACGCAGGACCTCATCACAATATCTCATCACAGCCTCACTCACTTGCACAGGGGCTGGAAACATCATCCTGCTGCACCCCAATTGCCAGCAGAATAGATATCCAAAACTCAGGGAAGCTGCTGACAGTTAAGATAGCTTTGGGGGGCATTAATGATCATGGCAATGGTGCCATGTTCATGAATATGTATTATTAGTGAATACACAGCAGTTACAGACCCTTAATTCTAAGTTACAAATCCATAACTGCAATACAGGAGACCAACCTAAACTGATAAAAAGAAATAAAACATGTAAAAAAATGAACTATTTAAAACACAAAAAAATCTCCAAATTAATCAGGTTAAAGCAGACAACAACAGCCAAGTCTTAGAGGGGAAATTTTTTTTAAAATTACAGAATAAAATAATCACACAATTTTCTCATAGAAGGGAGCTCCATAATAGAGATACCATCAAAAAGGCCATGTCTTGAATGCCTGCCAGCTTGCTAAACTTTGCCAACAGACTTCTGAATAGGGCTTAGAGGATGATCTTAGCGGGTAAGCAGGTTTCTCTTTTAAAGCCATTTAGGATTTTAAAGGTAACAACCAGTACTTTGAATACTGGATCAGAAGTATTCTGGCAGCTACTGCTGTCAACAGAGAATCAATCTTTTATGTTCTAATCATTTGGCTTCCACAAGCAACTGGCTACTTGCATTCTCTACCACATGAAAGTTCTGAACCACCTTCAAAGGCAAACTCACACAGAGGATTTCACAGCGTGGATATAACTAGAACACAAATCTAGGCTACTAATATTTACTACTCATGATGTATATGTATTACCTCCAATATCAGAGGCTGCTGGGGAACACAAGTGGAAGGTTACTATTGTGCTCTTGCCGTGCTTGTGGGCTTCCCAAAGCCATCTGGTTGGCCACTGTGTGAACAGAACACAGGACTAGATCAACCGTTGGTCTGACCCAGCACAAACGCTCTTATGTTATTATGAGTAACTATGGTAACCACCTGTTTTCACCAGATGGATCAGAACTCATAGATCAGTCAACTCTGACAAAATGTACACCCTACCACCAATGTCACCCTGTAGCAACAGAGTGCAAGGGGACCTTCCCCAAGCTATGTATCTCTTTCTTCCAGGAGACTGAAATTCTATACAGTCCTTATAATTCTTTCAATCAGATCAGATTTCCCTGCCCACTCATCTGAATTAACATTTAGCACCATCATCTGTCCATCTCCAAACTGTCTCCAAACACTTGTTCAATATTTAATGTTTTCACAATCTCTCTTAGGTAGGTATGTGATCAGCATACTGCTGACATTGTCATTCATTGTAAGTTCAGATAGCTCCTCTAAAGAGCTTCATATAGATGTTTAAAAAACACATAAAAATGGGACAGAACCTTAGAACACTAGACAAGCTAAAGACCATAGGATAAGAGTCTCTCATACTACCCTCTGGGTCTCCCATGCAGAAGAATTTGATGCAACATAATGCTTCCTAGTCCCATCCCAGGCAAACACTCCAGAAGAAACCATGGTTGGTAGCACTGAAAGCTATCAAGAAGTCTAGCAGAGCTAACTAAGTTGCATTATCTCTATCCATCCCCTGACACAAGTCATCCATTAAGGCAGTTTTACCAACCTGGTGTCTTTCAGATGTGTTGGACTGCAATTCTCATCATCTTTCACCACTGACCATGCTGGATATGAATTGCAGACCAACAAATCTGGAGGGCCTAAGGTTACAGAAAGCTGAACACCATTTCATTTGCAAACCAAGGCTAGAAACCAGAGTAAAATGGATGAAGATCTTCTGCACCCCAAAACTACTTGGAGCTGAGAAATCAGTTCTTCCAGTATTTCAGTTAAGAATGGCATATAAGATGGTAGAAGACACAGTGTTTTAAACAGTTTCATGAAGAAAAGATAGTTTTTAAATACAACATAATTACTATTGCTTTATGACTAAATACCAAGAATGGTACTGGATCAAAGTGTTATACATTTGTGAAAATCCTATTTACTGACGTGTCTTCCTTATTGCAGGAGGGGAACAAACAAAATCCAATTTATTGAATGTTCAGAAATATTGTACTGAATAGGAGCACTGTACCTATGTGAAAATGAAACAGACTATTAAAAAAAACTCAGTCTACCATTTTTGCAATGTGTTGTTTTCACATTGTTCATGCGTTGTTTTCCAATTCTGTTTCTTCTATGGGCTATAGTTCTGAATTATTTTTGGCCGCAAATGTTAGGACAGAGAGCTTTTTTCAGCCCCAGGGACACGTTTTCTCATGGGCAAACTTCTGGGGCTGCATGAAAGTCATATATACAGCTCATTCACACAAATACACACATCCCACTCACTCATATTTATACACCCCAAATTAACACATAACTGTCTCTCACTCTCTTTCCCTGCATTATCCTATCCACCCCAAATTGTTACCATTTCACCAGACAGTACCTGATGTCCCCTACTTCCTGCATATCTCTTCACCTACTTATCCTGCCTTGCCTCACAGCTGCTCACAAATTATCTATAGTAAACTCTTCAGAAACAGGGAGAATGGAGCTACAGAAGTACACAAACAGGTCATCAAGGAAGAAGAGAACACACGGTCTAAGAAGCTGACAGACCAAATGAGGAATCTTGCCAAGATTCTAAGATAACTTCTGTAGTATAAAAATATATAAACAGTAGGGAAGGGGAATAGCACTGAGATTTCAACTTCTACAAACTTGAACAGGAGTTCTCCACACTGCAACATTTTGATGCAGGTTCCACTAATCTGCTACTGCTAGACACAATGTGTCCTCTGGCCCAAAAAATTACATGCTGAAAAACATATGCCTATATCATTGTTTAAGTTTACATAATTTTAAACACATAACCCAAACACAATAAAAACAACCAATGAAATTCAAAAAGATTTACTTTCAGAGACCACAAATAAAACCCACAACAATACGACATTATGATACCTACATAACTAGCATTCCTCCACACATTCCTTTTTTATTTATAATGGCAAATTTACACACACACACAGGGAAACATGTGAAGGCATACTTTTATATCTAGATATAGATAAAGATATAGACACATACTCAGCAATGCACTTTACTAGATATGTGCTGCATCTACGTTCCATTTAATATAACTGATATAGGGAATGTACTGCAATCTGGAAAGACTGATGGACTAATTTAGCTTCATTCATCCTGGAGCAATTTCATCTCACCAGTGGTAAGTAAAGGTTAAAGCTAAATATAATCTATTTTCATACAATCAAAAGCAAGAAAAATGATTAAGTCCATAATTGGACAGATTTTTACTTACTAGTTACTTGCATTTGTAGTCTTCCATTATAGTTATTACTGCTTCCAGACCGTGGAGAGGCTGTGGCCATGTCAAAGGCTGCAACTTCAGTCTATTTTTTAAAAAATGAAATATATGACTGTATATATATATATATATACACACACACACACACACACACAAACCACTTTTTTTTACTAAGAAGCATTTAGTACTCCAATGAATGCTATAAAGCTTTTTTTACAAAGTCATATAGCAATTTTACTATATTTTCAAAGCCACCCTTGCAAACCTGTTCAAAATATATACAACATCCCTCATGTCTGCTAATCCACTTGCCCGTTCAGATTCTGTGTTAGAAATCATCAATGCACATGGCTACATCTAGCTAAATATTGGCAGTGGATCTATAGCTTCCTTTACAGACAATCTGGCTAACTTCTCAGGACTTCTTCCTCCATCTCTCCATGACTTATACTCTTCATCCCTAGTTTCTGTGTGTCCTTATATTTACACTCTTTATTACCAAATATGCCATACTCTCTCATATTCTCTCAGACTGGATAGGAAAAAAAATAAAAGACAATCACAACCATTTCTCATTCTTTTACTGCTACATGCAAGCTGTCCTGGTAATATCTTCAAACAGCAAGCTTCTGCAATCAAGATTTCTTAAAGTCTATATGGTTAGGATAGATAACATGTTTTACATACAGAAGGTTCCAGGTACAATTCCCTTATCTCCAGAGAAAGCATCTCAAAGCAGTCTGAGAATTTGAACTGTTGCTAACATCAAGAGTCTGAAATTGATCTAGCTAGAGCATAGTTTGACTTGGAACAGATCAGCTTCATATGTAAATTACTAGAACAGATTAAGAAATAAATGACAGGTGCTGGAATTCCCAATATTCAATAGTCCAAACCTGAAACTGTTGTTCAGCTTTTTAAAGTTCAGAAGGTTCAGAAGAGTTCTAATGAAGATAAGGTCAGCAGGAAGCAACTGATGTTTATTATTCCAAATTACTATGTAATTTTTGGTAAGAATGCAAACTAAGCATAATTACTAGAGAGTAAGCCCTATCCAACTGAAAAAGACTTACTCCCATAATCACCATCACCACAACCACATGTATTTATATCCTGCCTTTTTGCCAGAACTCAATTTCAAGGCAGCTGACAAAAATTAAAGCAGATTAAGAGATAAAAACACATATAGGTAAGAATGTACAAGTTAATATTAAACTGTAATATAGTTAAACTTTCTATAGAATTAAAATCCATTTAAACCATGTTCATTAAAAAGGTAAGCCCACAGAACTGTACAGTAAATCTCTTTAATCTCTACTCATTTTACAAGACAAATATCTAATTTATTTCAAAGCATCATATAAGAAATATATAATGATTTCTTATATGGCAATATTCTATGGCTAGTGTGACTAGTCTTACTGACAGCAATAATTAAGAAGGTGTTTTTATGTGTGTGTGAGATTGCACCTACCTATCTGTCTTTGTCACACCTCAAGACCTCTAAACACCTGAAATATGACATGGATATTAAAGAAAACCTGAGGATATGCATATCAAGAAGTCTTTTATCTTCCTTTTAATTAATTGAAAGCTCTCTACCACTTGCAGTAATATGGCATGTCCCTGATGGCAAATACTCCTCAGAAAGAAAAGGGCTCCTTGGAAACAAGGGGCCACAAGTATAGATCTTTATAATCTTCCGAAGATCATAAAGCCTTGACAACCTGGACCAAAACTCATAGGTAATTTTGGTCATGATATCAGAAAACCAGCCTGCTTAAATCTGGCCTCCATCTCACTCTAGAAACAATACATGTCCCTCTGACATGTCATGCATATGCTTGATGAATCATGCATGTTCCAGACTAAAAATCTTTCATTTTGAAGTATATTTCATTTGAAAAGTCACTGACTGTACCACTGTGCCTTTTATACACTGTTTAAGCAAGTCTAGATAGGGACAATTCAACTGCTCTCACAACTTCCATGTCAAGAAAATAAGTGTCCCAAAATCCAGTGGAGGACGCAAGCCAAGAAGGCTCTCGTGCAACTGATATTTGCACAAAATATCAAAATCAGACTCAGCTTTTTTGCAAACATTTACTAAAGCAGTGAAAATGGGGTGGGGGGGTCACAGAGGGAATCAGGATATCCTTGTATTCTGCATATAGTCCTTTGGCTCCCTAACAGAAGAAAGGACCACAGAGAATTCTGATTTGATCAAGAAAAAAATGTTATATTGTAAAGATAGTTTGAGCAACTATTCAGGATTGGGGGGCTGTATCATTATGTTTGGGGGCCTTCTATATCACCAACTTGTTGGTGGGTCATAGTCCAATGTTCAAATCACTACACCATGCTGGCTATCACCACTAACTGTAGAGGCCTTCAATCACTCTTTCTTCAAGTGAACAAACAAAGAATGCCAATCATTCCTCGGTCTAAAGAAAGAGCAAAGGAAGCTCCCTAGAGGCCCAAAAAATGGTGTGAGGGTCCAGAATGTGACAAAATCAGGCCTAGAATATGATTGGCCATTTGGGAAAAAATCTGGAGGGTAGCACTTCTGTCCTATACATTGTTAATAGCAGTGTAATATTCAGATCTAACTATTCCTGTCATCTCAAGGATTGCAGAGTATACATACAAAACAGAATATGAAACAAACATGGAACAATTCTATTTAAGAAAAAGGGGATTTGCTAAATGGGATGACAATGTGGTGCTGATGAGGAGCAGCAGTCCTATATGAAACAGTGGAACATTTCACATGCTTATCAGCACAGGTCCCTGAATATGAATATAGGTGGCCCTCCACATTTGCGGGTTTGACTTTCATGGATTTGATTATTTCTCAGTTTCTCCAACCCCTTCCCCACACCTCAGGCACTTCTTTTCTGGGCGAACCTTCCCTCTCAGTGGCTCTGCTCAGACCAGACAGCCCTTTAAAAACCTGCCTCTAGTCCTCCTCCTCCTCCTCGATCAGCCACTGCCTGGCCAGCTAACAATGGCTCGCAGCCTGATTTCTCAGCACCACAAACTCTCTCCCAATGTCCCACATACCCAAGAAAGGAGATAGGGGAGGAAGTATAGGGCCACCAGGCCAACAAACCCCTCCTTCCTTCTCCTTTCCCTGACCTGGTTTGGACCCTGGCATCCCATTCTTCCCACCATGCCACAACCTCCTTTCCACAAACACAGATACACACATTTTGATATTTGTGGTTTTTCCACTTTTGCAAGAGTTCTGTGCTCCCAACCCTCGCAAATGTGGAGGGTCAGCTGTATTTGGAAGAGTATAAAAAAATTTTGTGCTTTCATCATGCCTAAAGTGTTAACATGTCTATTTGTTTGCACTCTCTTCCATCTTTTCATGACAAAAGACATGCAGATTGTATACATGTACATCATTATAAATACATGTGGAATTTTTATGAAATTAACTTCTAACCATTTAAACTAAGCTAGTGTGGTACAGTGATTTGAGCTTTGGGTCATGACTCTGAAGACCAGGGTTTGCATCCCTGTTCAGCCATTAAAACCCACTGGGTGACCTTTATTTATTATTTATTGTATTTGAGCAAGTGACACTCTCCCAGCCTCAGAGGAAACCAAAGACAAACCTCCTCTGAACAAATCTTGCCAATAAAATCACTTGATAGCCTTAGGGTCACCAAATGCTGGAAGCAACTTGGAAGCACACAACAACAACAACCTGCGGATAGCCATAACGTCTAGAACAATCCTCTTAAACAGCTAGATATCAAAAAAAATGATCTTATTCAGATCTATTTCTTGTACAATCAAGGAAACTTTAACACAAAATCTTTTGGACAAGATAAGAAACTCTAATTTCTTCATCCCATCCTGCTTACACTAGAATTAATTTATCTGTTAACAAGCAATCACTTCAAATGTTTCAACCCAAACATGCCTGCAAGTATAGTTCTGCTTTTCTGACCAGAATTACAGCTGAGAAAAATCACAGATATGACCAGACCTGTTTTAATTTTGCCCTTCCAAATATTTACCTGGTGTCTTCTCAAGCATGCTGACTAGCCTTCTCTCCAACATTGACCTTCTCCAATTGCTGGGCTATATACTATAAAAAGACTATGTTAAATCTACACTAGATGGTCTACTCCAATTTTTTTAAAAAAGGGTTAACTGGGATAGGATTTAACAGGGGATTAATGACATTATTCTCTAGAAGCATGGAAACATTGGCTTTTTAAGTATAGCAAGCAACGTTACATTTGCTTTTGGGTGTCATTTGGAGGGATTTTAAGTGTAATTTTATGCAATTTTAGAAATAAATATAATGTGTAAGCAACTAAGAATGAATTTTAAAAAATTAGTAATTTTATTTTCCTTAAAGGCACGAGATCCAGTCTAATCTTGGAAGCTAAGCACAGCCAGCTGTGATAAGTATTTGGATGGGAGACCACCAATAAATAGCAGGTGCTGGAACTATATTTCAGAGGAAGGAACTGGCAAAACAACCTCTGAATATTCCTTGCCTAAGAAAACCCCATGAAAACCATGGGTTTGCACTAAGTCAACAGGCAACTTGAAAGAACATACACACATATACACAATTATTTTTGAAAAAATAATATCTCAAGTTCTGAGAGAAATACAGTCCTGATCCACACACAGCAGGATATGTCCTTTGTTTTCTTTCATTCCAGGTTTCAAAACACTGACAGACCACTTAGTGATTCAGGGTATCAAAGTAACATACTGTATTATATGATGCATTCTGGAATAATTTCCATCCTATTTGGTTGTAAATATCAGGTATGTGACCAAGGGACATATTCCATTCTTGGATAGTAGACTCTAGAAACCAAAAGGTGAAAAATGTGTATCAATTGATTTGTTGCAATTTAAAATTCTTGAAGATGACATTATGGGGGGGGGGGAATGACTACAATCCTATCGGTTCAGCTGGGAACAAGAGGGAAACGGTCAATAACCAATCAGTAGCCATTAAGTTGTTTCTAACTTAGACAAACAAGCAAAACTATCTCCTCCACCACCACAGATACCTTTCCTTTACGATATAACTATGGGATGTGATCTGGTAGTAAATGACCAAGAGATATGGGAGTTATGGTTGATATCTCTATGAAAACATCAACCCACAGTGTGGCTGCTTTTAAAAAAAAAGGCAAATTTCAAGTTGAGCATAATTAGAAAAGAAATCAGAAATAAAACTACCAGTATCATACTGTCCTTATGCAAATTTATGATTTGACCACAACTGGAATACTGTGTACAATTCTGGTCATTACACTTTAAAAAGATGTTGCAGAAATGGAAAAAGTGCTGAAAATGACCCTTACCCAAAAAACTAGAGCAACATGCCTATGAGGACAGCCTGGGATGTTTGGGGCTACTGAACCTTAGGACAAAGTCAAGAGGAAGGAGACATGACAGAAGTCTAAAATTATGCATCTCTTATGCTCTGTAAAACCCAAGGTCATCCATTGAAACTGAATGGTGGGAAACTCACAAGAGCATAACTGAACTGTGGAATTCACTGCCTCCAGATGAAATGATGGCTGCTAATCTGGATAAATTTAAAAGGGGACTGGACGATTCATGAAGGATAGGCCTACCAATGGCTACTCAGAAAATCTCTATTTCACCTATGGAGTAGACTTCTATGTGTCGGTTTCTGGAGAACACCAGATAGGAAGTGCAATGACCTCACTTCTTCTAGTGGGCTTCCTGGAGTCAACTGTTTGGCCACTGTATGAACAGAACGTTGGACTAGATAGTTCTTCAGTCTAATCCAGCATGGTTCTTTTTATCTTCTGAAACCAGTCCAAAAGATGAAAATAAAGGAAATTTTTTGTGGCATTCTAAAAGTACTCTTAAAACCAATTAAAAAAAAAAAATAGAAAACTTTATGCAGAAGGAAAGCTCTGAGAAGAGAGATGACCTCTTCCTGACTGAGGTAATGGACAGCAAAAAGTGGCTTCTTTTTTTTTCCTTTGGGAGAAAAGTCCCACATCTCCTAATTAAAAATAAAATAAAATACATAAACAGGACCTGGAAAGGAAAGGGCACCTTATGTTTGCTTTATTGTCAATATAAAACCTCTACAACATTCAACTTTTTTCTGGTTGTCTCTTGGGATCTGGTACTCTTGGGAATTTGTCCCAGCCAAAAATTATTTCTGCACTGACTGATCAAGTTGTTATTAAGATTACAGGTACACCTCAGTTAACAAAGCAGATATGTTCCTGGGCATTACTATTTCAACAGGAAATTTGGTACCAGACGCAGAAATAACATGGAAAGAACAGGGATATGTTTCTACACACACACATGGAACCTTCAGCAGATCACTTGAATGGATCTTCCAAAATTCATCTAAGGTCTTTTTTTTTCTTTCAGCATCCCCCACTTTTCTTATGATTTCCATTTCAGTAGCCAATCTTAGGTTTGTGGGGTTTTTTTAAAAAAAAATGTTGTGAGTGGCTAGTGACGCTGTCTTATCTGCTCCCCCCTTTTCACTTTATTTTGCTGTTCCTACATGCTCAGTAGTGAGCCAGCATGGTGTAGTGGTTTGAGCACCAGTTCAATTTCTGCTCAGCCATGGAAACCCAATGGTTTGAGCACCAGTTCAATTCCTGCTCAGCCATGGAAACCCAATGAGTGACCTTGGGCACATTACACACTCAGCTCCAGAAAACCCCACAACAGCTTTGCCTTAGGGTCATCATAAATGTCTTGGAGGCACACAACAGCACCATGCTCACTAAGGACTTGTAGGGGGAGTTTTTGTTTACACTGTCTTTTGTAGGCAATCATACATAGGATAGACTGTATAAAGTATTTTTATTGCTGTGAAAGCTGAGCTACAAAAGCTACCTCAATGTATGTGTGCATGCATGCATGCATGCATGCATACACACACACACACACACACAATCATTTAGTTCACTTCTGACTGCTATTTAGAAGAGTTCCCACAGAAATTAGCAATCTTGGTTGTCCAATTCTGTTTTATTTCAGGAACAGCACAGTCCCCCTCACTCAAATTAGTATGTGCATGGGTGCTTGAGTCTCCTGTTCCATTACCCATGGAGATACCAAAACATAAATTTTAAAATGTACACCATGTTAATAAACATAAGCATCCTGAATAAAAGGATACATATCTACTTCCCGAGAGTATTTAGAAGCATAAGCAGAGGGTAGAATTCTCTGCTTCTCCACTCAGCCCTGACTTGGCAGAAACTCAGTATAGGAAGTATCTATATATCAAATATCATACTGGGAATAGGAAGGTAGGTGGTTTCCTAAAGGCTTAATTTATGACTTTTTCTTTTACTAAATTTTAGCACATTTTGGCAAAAAGAGCTGTCTCAGATGTTATCCATTTTAAAAAAAATACTAGTTTCCATGAAACAAAAACCACAACGAATCTCATGCTGGGAGAAAGGCAAGGTATAAATCTAATAGATAAATATAGCTGCTAGAAAACTGCAAGTGTGTCTATAACAGAAAGGAACCAGGGTTGATAAGTAACAGCCTTCAGAAAGTCAGAGGGAAAAAATGATTGCCTTTGCTAACCACCCCCTCATCTCTAAATACAACAGTATGTGGAATATCATCACACCTTTAGAGTTTCCCAAAATTAAAGGAAGTAGCAGAGCCTTGTGTGATCAAGCTAACTCTCAACCAGGCAACTTCAACACTGAAAAGATAGACGATCCTCCCGTTTGTTTTCCAGAGGTCTACCATATCTGAAAATATTATAAAAATAATAAAAGCAGTCAGTCAGTCAGTCAAGGATGTTCTGAAACACAACTAGTTATCATCAAGTGAACAGAGCAGTAATAAATATGAGGAGCAACTCAGCCTTACCACCTGCTCTCCAAAACTCAGCCAATAATAACACACCTATTTGAATGTGTATATATTAGCTCCTGTTAACACCAAATTATCACAAGAAACCACCACGTATTTGGTATTGGGGGGAAGGCTTCTGGGTCATAAAACATAAATTTCCAACCTACATAAATCCTGCTACCATTTATTTAAGAAATTAGATACTGATCCAGAGAGAGAGAAAAGTAAAATGGCAATTTCCTTCCTTTCCAGTTTCAGAAACCAAAACCAGAATACTGATCAACATGGGACTTAGTACAGCAAGAAAAGACAAAACAGCTCCATCTTCTTTCAAAGTGTAATAAGCCAAAGTACAATTAACAGCTATGGGTTTGTTTAAGATTATACCTTTCAGTATACAATTTTCTTTTAGAAATATTAATATGCTTAGAATAAAAATGTATATTTGGAGCTATATACCCCAAAGCAAGGAAATTCAGATAACAGATCAACCTTCACTACCCTATGCTGACTCAAAGCACACTGACACACGCTTTAACTCAAGTAAATATATGCTTCAGACATGGATTCCCTAAAACCACAAATTTAAAGCCAAAGTTAACATTATGAGGCCATATCCCCACCAAGCCAGAGAATCTAGACTATATATTGCCCACACCCCAGGTGAATGCTAAACATGGGTATATCCAGAATCCTTTCTTCAACCTGAACTTCTGGAATACAGACAAGTGAGAATACTACTCTGACATGGTGGATGATTCCTACTCAGTATCAAACAACTGAAGGAAATGTGATCACCCATTTTCCAAACTGAGGTGTTTAAAAGCGGAGTAGTATAACATTTAATACAAATTTCATAAGCCTTGCTGAATGTATCATTGAATGTCTTTTTTGACATGAGGTTTGGATGAGAACAGAAACTATTTAAAGCTGTAAACAGGTGGAACAGGCAATGTCTGTGCAATCCTATCTGTGAGTTATACCATCTTTACAAGAAAATACTATGAAAGTAACCTATCTGGAACTAAGTCCATTAAATGCAATAAGACTTCCCTCCCCCAAATACAGTACAATTGGATTAGTAATGATGATGATCTACTCACAGGACTAAGCTGCAAATGTCTGTATCAAAACCTCCACTTCATTTCAGTTCT